>CANSZD010004290.1:787500-935000 GCA_947648045.1 Beta corolliflora
ACTAACTATTTCAAAAGGAAAAAGGAAGAATATTTAGTTATAGCTGATAGAGAACATGTTATAGATATAACACAAGTACAAGGCAATACTAGAGTCCCATTAATAACACAAGAAGTGTTAAATGAAGAAATAACCAAAATTAACAACGTATTAAAAAATAAACCAATCACATTTAGATTTGTAGAATTTGCAGCCATAGAAATAATAATAAAAGCCTGTTTTAAGGAAGGAATATATACTCCTTTAGAATTACAATTAGCTGATGACAGAATTAAAGAACCTCTAGAACAAGCTATTATAGCACAACTTAAAGGAAATCTTATTTACCAAAAAGTAAGATTTATAATTAAGCCAAACTATTCGAGTAAGTCTAACTTACCAAAACATAGAAAAAGCATTAGTCCTATATTGGATGTTAGGAGGAATAAACATGACAAATGGATCACAAGTTATGACAAGTACAGTGTAAGAATGCTTATATATTAACCAATCAACATCAAATTTATACCAAAAACAAATTAAGACCAATTACTATAGACCCCCTTTTATCGATCTAGTACTACCTATAGAAAAAGGATTAAAATTATATTCTAAACCAAGTTATGAAGACTTAGAAATAGTGAAAAAACGATTAAGTGTTTCTAGATCTAAAAGAAAACTAACCGAGAACTTACCTATTCGAATACAATCACACGAATATTACATAATCATACAAATAGAAACTAAAAGTTTAAGCGCAAAACTAGATGTTAATAAGGAAAGTAATTATATTCCCTTAAAAAACTTAACAAACAAAATAATAAACGAAAACTTTAATAGATTAATAATCCTTACAATAAAAAGTGCCTTTCAAGAAATAAACATTGAATATGTTATAACCCTAAACAATGAAATAATATTAGGAAAAGAATTTTTAGAAAAAGTTAAACCTTGGAAAATAGACCAAGACTATTTTGAATTTACTTATAATCAAACACAATCTAAAACTAGAATAATCAATGAGTAATGCTATACCAAGTTTGGTAGAATTAATAAAATTACAAAAAAAGAGACGAGAGATAGCAAAAGAAGAAAACGCCTCTATAAGTCAAAGACCGCAATACATAATATTTGCAGAATGCCATAGAGATAGTATACGAACTTTATCTTTTGAAGAACAAAAGAAAACAAGAGACATAGAGGTATTAGAACAAAAGTTATGCAAGATGAAAAATAAATTAGCTATCCTTAATAAAAATGAGTAATTTAATTTATATTTTAGTAAAAATAATCTTTGATGGATATAAAAGTAGATATTATACACCAATGGTAGACACAGGAGCTCAAAACAATAATTATGAAAGAAAATTATTTACCGAGTGGAAAAGATTAAATACTCCCTTTAAAATAAACGGATTTAATAATAATTGTAGTAAAATTACTCTTTATCAAACTAATATAAAAATTCAAATTTGGGATAAAATATTAGTCATACCTAAGGTATATTGCTTTAATAGGAAAAGATATTATATTAGGAACAAATTTCTTAAACCAATATAAACCATTTAGTATAGATAAAGAATTTCTTACTTTATTTACCCCTTGTCGACATAAGTTAAAAGCCAAGGTAGTTTCAAATAGAGAAAGATTACCAATAGAATGGGAAAAATGCAAAATAGGAGAAGAAGCAAAACTAGTCCAAAAATGAAAACCAAAAAATAAATCAACAAATTGGATATAATAGAAATAGGAATATTACATTTAGATAAACTTACTCCTTTAAAAACTAAGTTAGAAGATTTATGCAGTGAAAATCCTTTAGAAAATTGGCATAAGCATAAAACTAAAATACAAATAACATTAAAAGACCAAAACAAGTATAATATCACAAAAACCTTTTAATAATACACAACGAGATGAAAAAGAATTTAAAATGCATATAACGGAACTTTTAGTTGGAAAACTAATTAGACCAAGTAATTCAAAACATAGTAGTAGTGCATTTATAGTAAATAATCATTCTCGAGCAAAAGAGAGGAAAAACAAGAATGGTTATCGACTATAGATTCTTAAACGAAAAACATAACATACAATTACCCCATACCAAATAAAATACTTAAAATGAGACAAATACAAGGATATAATTATTTTTCAAAATTTGATTGTAAAAGTGGTTTTCACCAATTAAAGCTAACTGAAGAGTCTAAACAATTAACAAACATTCAAAGTCCCTAATGGATTTTACGAATGGAATGTTTTACCTTTTGGATATAAAAATGCCCCGGGTAGATTCCAAGCATTTATGGATAAATATTTAAACCAATTATCAAATTGTGTAGTTTATATAGATGATATACTAATATATTCAAAAACCCAGGAAGAACACTATAAGTTATTAGAACAGTTTACAGAAATTATCAAAACTAGTGGTATAGTTTTAAGTAAAAAGAAAATGGAATTGTTTAAAACACAAATTGAATTCTTAGGATTTAAAATAGATAAAGCTGGAATAAAAATGCAAGACCATATAGCCCAAAAATTTATAGAGTTTCAAAAGGAAATTAATACTAAAAAAGAATTACAAAAATTCTTAGGAATAGTTAATCGAGTTAGAGAATTTATACCTAAATTATCACAATATGCGGAACCATTAACTAAAAAACTAAAGAAAGACTATGACTTTAGATGGACAGAATCGACACGAAGATTTTAGAGAAAATTAAAGAATTAGTCGAAAGTTACCAAAACTAAGTTTTCCTGATGAAGATAAAGAATTTATATGGATAGTTGAAACAGATGCTAGCGAAACCAATAATGGTTATGGAGCAGGTGTTAAAATACGGATACAAAAATGATAAAAAGGAAAATATATGTAGATATCATTCATGAACCTTTAAAGCAAACGAAATCAATTGGGATATAAATAAAAAAGAGTTAAAAGCAAGTAAAATATGGAATCAAAAATTTTGAATGTTACATAGTTTATAGTAAATTCATAATTAGAACGGATAATAGAACTGTTTGAAGCTGGTTAACCCAAAAACTACAAGATTCCATTACAAGAAAAGAAATAAATCGAATAATAGCTGACATCAATCAGTATGAATTTTCTATTGAATTATTGAAAACTAACGAAAATTGTTTTGCGAGACTATCTCTCAAGAAATAGCTCGACAACCGGTTCTAGAAAATCGGGAGCTCAAGATACAACTCAAAAAGTTAATGGAAGAATTCGCTTCCAAGAAAAGGGAAGCCACTTCCAACAATCCTAGTATGGAGGAAGCGTATATTGGCACTAGCCAAAAATATAAAAGCCGAATTATTACAAAAAAGTTAATTCTCCTTTCACGAGGAATATGTCCTTACAAACTTATTACCCCAATCAAGCCAATAACCCCTCACCGCCTATCAATGAAATAAATTTTCCTAGCCTAGTACCGGATACCACATCTTTCAAAGAAAAGCTAACCTTAGGAACCAAACAAACTATATCTCCTTTGGTTCGCCAATATATAGATAACTTCTTATTTATTGCCAACAAACTAAATAACGTCCCGGATTAACCACTAAAGACCGCCACGGGAGATAGAAGGAGGTTATGTTACTAACCCCTTAAAAAGGGTAAACGAGTTAATAGCGTTGCCTGGTTGCAATGCAAATTTAATCAAAGAAGCATATGATTATGGCCTTCTTAATTCAGTATATACAATGAATGGAGAAGAGCTATCATCTATTCCTCGATTATATAAAGCGGCTAAAGTTACTTGCATATTACAAAATCTCCTATGATTTTTGTAAGATGCTATATCGCCCTGTGCGAAGTTACTTTATCTCGAAATAAAACAATGTATTAGGGTTTTTAAATGGGTCGTACAACAAATTTTATCTTTCCCGAAGAAATTAAGGCTCGGCCGTAGTTAAACCGAAATGAGATACCGGATCTCCTCGAGAGAAAAAAAGAGTCAAGATAAAAGCAATTTATGACGCCTTGATTACCATGGTCAAGACTTATGTTTGGATAAATCATCGAGAGTTAAATACGATAATTATATCTCAAAGCAGAGCATATGGCCATGATACGGTTGAAACTATCAAATCATGGGTATGGAGCCCGCTCCATCCGGATCAAGAACTAGTTACAAGGTATATACCTAGAAATTTTCTTACTCAAGATACCTTGAAGAGATATTGCGGTTGGATGCAAGCAAAATAATAACCACTCATGTCAAATGTGTGGAGTTAAACAAATGAATGTACCAATAATTGAAGATATGGAAAGCTTTGGAGACAGAGTTGAATCATCTAGCACAAAGAAGCATCTACCACAAAAATAGAGCACAATTTACAAGTATCAAACACCCGTTAAAGGAGATAAGCATAGAGGAAAGAAATACTATCATGTAATAAATAAATGTTGTAACAGTTATAATAAGACAAGAGATAGGCGGCTAGCGCACGATAAATATGTGAATAGTGAATAGTATGAACGGTACTTTTTTGTAGCACTTTCACTTTAGCAATAGTATTTGTAATAATATGTAATTTTGTACGAACACTTTAACAAGTTCGTGTATAAATAAGAAATGCCCGATGCTCGCAAGGGGCATCATCAAGCTTCTCACTACTCCTCCTCTTTCTCTCACTAAAGCTTTCTTCTCTCAAAAATAAAACACGCTTCACCCAAAGTTGGTATCGAGCTTACTATTCATAAGACCTAGGAGCTATTCACCTAGAGCTTATTCCTCAAGATATTTTACAAATAATTATGGAAGCGTATAAGGTAATCCTTTTTCTTATGAATCGAATTTAAATTCAATCCCCTAGTTTATAATAATACTAAGATCTCGTTAAGATAATTCTATAATTTCATATAGGATGTACGCTATCTTAATTATGCTTTCCCCGATTAAGTAAAATCATGTTTAGAAACCAAGAGACAATTGGTGGCAGGAGCCCGTTTAGCCGTTGATGAATGAGAAGGCATTAAGGGCGTGATGCATAAAACCTATGTGGTGAGGTTGAAAAACATGAATTTATTTAATTTTGCTTAAGTGCTTAAGGGTAGCAAAGCGGATTAGCAATACTTATAGAATTGTTATTAACCGATTAAGGTTTATTATGAGCAAAATGGATTGAGTCTTAAAAGAAAGTTCATAAAGAAACAGACTATTTACCTATTTACTTGATTATTTGCTTATCATATTATGAATTCTCTAATAAAAGTAGTTAAATTAAGTGTCGAATGGATAAATTATGCTTTACTTTTTAAAATTAATAGAGTAAGAGATCGGATAACTATTTCTAATATTCAAGCATCCGAAGTAGAAGATATCGAAAGAAGGAATTCTTTACTTAACTCAATACGGGAAGAACAAGATAAGATAGAAAAACTTTCAAAAATTCAAATAGAACTTACTAAATTACTAGAACTATTAAAACAAATAGAACTTAGACAATTATTAATAGAACTTGAGCAATTAATAAATTCGTTATGACTATTAAGACACAAATAAAAAAACGTTAAGGATTATATAAAAACGAGAGATAGCATATTAAATGTTCGGATCGGAATCGTACAAGATAAAATAGATGAATTTGAAATTTATTTATATGAAGCCTCGTAGAAGAAAAGATAATGAAATGAAAGATGCAATGATAAACTATTTAACCAAACTCCAAAATAGGAAAAATAAACATTTAAAAGATAAAATAGAACTTAAACATTTACAAAATTCGTTATACGTATGAGTACTAAATCCCAAGTAAAAAATTCTATGAGAAAAGCTAATTTCCAATATTTTATATCAACTATGCAATCGATATAAAAAATTTAGAATTAAGAAATCAAAAACAAATAGCTATCATTAATAAAATACAAATATTAGAACGAGCAACATTAAATGATAATCATAATCATGAAGAAATAGACAAAGAGTTAAGACCTTTTGATAATCAAATAGAACTACTCGAATATACAAATTAAAGAACGAGGAAGATATATCTAAGAAAATACATGAAGATTATATTAATACAATAAATAGAAAATCAAGCATGTATGTATGAGTGAACTAGAAAAAGAAAAACATTTAGGAACTAATCTAAAAATTATAAATAAAAATATTTTATTAATTATACAATTACTGAAAGAAAGTAGGAATGATCTAGATAAACCAGAATCAAGTAATACTAAAATACCAATAAAACTAGAAGAACAAGGTTATGAGATCTTAGAAAAGAAGATAACTAAAGAATATTCACAATTATTTCCACAATTACTTTTAAGAAAAAGAATAGAAATTGAATATGAAAGAATAATTGAACAATTAGAATAATGAATAAAAACGAAAAAAATCATTGAAGAAGAAGTTATTAGATACCCTGATGGTCCATTTAAAATACACAAGACTAATCAAAATAGACAATTTGCAGAAATTAGTAAAGGAAGATTTTATTTAATAAAAGATAGAAAACAAATGATACTAGAAAACGAATTTGATAGAGAAAGAAGACTAGCACTAGAAAATAATTTAGTACAAATAACAAATATAGAAAGTAGCTATCAAGACAATAAAATAATTAATGACATCTATAAAAAAATAGAAAAGTTAGAAAGAAAATATGATGAAAGAATGAGAAAAATAGAAGAATCTATCAAAATAATACATATTAATACCAAACAAATGTTAGACAAAGTCTACAGAGTAGAAAATAATTTTAATGAAGAGATACAAAATCTTAAAATAGAATATAATAATAGGTTTGATAAAATAGAAGAACAACTTATATGTAATATCAAAGAAAACACTGAAATATCAGAAATCCACGAATCAAATAACGAAATAATAAATAATACTACCATAGAAGCTTTAACTACTGAAATAGAACGACTAGAGGTAAATAATATAGAGGTAAATACTCTAGAAGAAAATAGTGAAGAATTTTATTCTGAACAATCTAGTCAAGAATTTAGATATTCAAATCATTTAGAATCAGACTTTAATTCAGAAAAGGATGAAGAAATTAACGTACTTACTAAGGTCGACAAAGATGACGATTATTACTATATGGATACCAATAGAAATTATAAATCAACTTTTAAAAAGAAAAAATATGATTATGCCCATAGAAACAATGACTATATATGGAAATATCGAAGAAAAATCGAAAATGATTACATACCAAGAGATAATCAAACAGGAGAAACTCTAAATCTAGATTGTTCTACAAATGCTGAATTAGAAATACAAAATTGGATAGCTAGAATAAATGCAAAATTAATAGAAGCTAAAATACCGGTTAGTGCGGCGGCTAATTATATTGAAGCCACAATAACAGGAATAGCAAAAAGCCATTTAACTAATATAGGAATAAAAGAATTAACGGAAATGCGAAGTACTAAGACAGAAGGAACTGAGATGAATAATTCAACGCAAATGTTGAAAAAATACGAAAAAATAATTCGAAGAGAATTTGGCAATCCAAATGCGAGATTTAAAATACGCGAAGCTAAGAAAGAATATTGTAAGTCCCAACTAGTGTATATATATATATATATATATATATATATATATATATATATATATATATATATATATATATATATATATATATATATATATATATATATATATATATATATATATATATATATATATATATATATATATAGAAAGAAAGAAAGAGATGTCCACTAATCATGTGGCTGATGAACACTTAGTACACCATCAATTAATATAATCAGTTCATTTAATATAGTTACAACTTTTATTTGGCAATGTAAATTCCTATAATGATCGAAAAAACTCTAAAAAGCTACCTAACCTTCACTCATGCCAAAAAAAAAAAAAAAATTGGGTTCGTTTGGCAATTAGCGGATAGTTGTTAGGCGATAGGCGGTGTATTATCCGATTTGACTAATTTGTTTGTATAGAGGTGTTTGGTAGGTAGGCGATAGTGATTGTTACATAATTGTGAAAAATGACAAACAAGGACATGTTCATAATCTATTGATGTACCTTTTATTGTTAATTAGTGTAATTTTCAACAACTTTAGGATATAAATGTAATTGACCCACTTATTCCCAAACCTCTAATTTCAAAAAGCTCATCCCCTTAGCTTTTTTAAAAAGAGCTTTTTGGGCTCACCAGCTAATTGAAACCTCTCTTTACCAAAACACTCAAATTAGAGGATTGACTAGTGAAATCCTCTAATATGATTTCAAACCTCTAATTTTGCCCCAAACCTCTCTCTACCAAATAAGACCTTAGAGGCAATCTAAATTCAGTATTGCCAAAAATATCTTTTAGAGGTAACCACAATATCACTAATGCTAACAATGAAATTTTAGGGGCAACATCAGTTTCACTAATGCTTAAAATAACTTTTAGAGGCAATTATAATTAAGCTAATGCTAAAACAAAAGTTTTAGGAGCAACCTTGATTTCAGAATGCTAAAAAGAAGTTTTAGAGGCAACCATTATTTCCTTAATGCTAAAAAGTAGATTTAGAGGCAATTTAAATTGCGTTGATGCTAAAAAAATTGATTTAGAGGCAACCATAATTTCATTAACGCTAAAAAGTATTTTTAGAGGCAACATAAATTTAATTGATGCTAAAAACAACTTTTGAGGCAACCGTAATTAACTAATGCTAAAAAGCACTTTTAGAGGCTATAAAAAGTTGGTTGCCTCAAGGTGTTGCCTCTATATGTAAAAATTCTTGTAGTGAAAGAAATCACACTTAAAAAAAGAAAGAAAAAGTTAGTAAGATAATTAGTAAGTAAAAGAAGTTCATCAAAAGAAGAAAAAACACAAAAAAAAAGTTTAAGTTAGCAATTAAGAAGATTTAGAAACTCACTTAGAAATTAAGAAAATCACAAAAAAAAGGTAGAAAAATTTGCAAAAAGGAAGTGCATCATTGAGCTAGCAAGGTAAAGTTGAAGTTCTTGTTATTTTTGATTATCTTCTTAATCATCTACTAACTTCTTCCTTGTTTTCTTCTTATCATTTTTTAATATTTGGAGTGATTTGGGTATGTGGAAGTCCCAATAGGTTCCCAACCTTAAATCACCCTACCTAGAATAGTCACCTCTAATAGGGTGACTCTTAGGAAACAATGTGATTATGGCTATGTTCAGTTCACCTTATTTTCTTTATTTCGGATCGGATCGGATCGAATCGGACCGGGATCGGATCGATCGAGCCAGATCGGATCGATCGATCGAGATCGTCGGAAAAAATAAGTTCGAGATCGGATCGAGATCGAGAAAAAATAAGTTCGGATCGGATCGGATCGATCGATCGGATCGGATCGGATAAGTTCGGATCGGATCGGATCGGATCCGGTTGCATTATGCTTATATTTAAAAACTTATTATTATTATCATCATGATTATTATGATTATTAGTATTACTAATGCTATTATTGTTATTGTAATAATTATTATTATTATTATTATTATTATTATTATTATTATTATTATTATTATTATTATTATTATTATTATTACTACTACTACTTTATACAATTACTATTACTATTAATATTACTATTTACTAGTACATTTGTCAAAAAGATTATTATTATTGTCCTTGTTGTAATTATTAAATATTAATATTGGTAATTATTATTAATGTCGTGCTTATTATTATAAATGTCATTGATATCACTATTTGAAGCTATTTGTGTTCAAGAAGAAAGATGTTCTTTTGGCATTTATAAGTGTTCTTTTTTATATTTATTCTAATTAATAATTTTGATATGTGATGTTCTTTTTGATGTTGTACATGTAACGAACATGACAATAGTATATGATGTTTATTTTTTAAAAGAATTTTGGTAGAATAATATAAATTATATATTACTAGTTTATATAAAATATGAAGTAGTATGGGATAACCTAATGGTGTTGTCATCACGTTTAAAATTTTCCCTACAAAGGATTTCAACTTATCTTTAAATACAAAGTTTATATAGAACAAGACAACGATATAAGAAGAATATTTAACCATTTTGTTCAAGATCATATGATTATATATATATATATATATATATATATATATATATATATATATATATATATATATATATATATATATATATATATATATATATATATATATATATATATATATATATATATATATATATATATATATATATATATATATATATATATATATATATAGGTTTATTTATGATAAAAAAGAACAATTTATTTATATAACAAATAACATGTTGTTAGTTAGATCCAAACATGTCATCAATATAAAAATAACATCTATCATTTATTTTTAAAATGTGTTCTTTAAATAGATCTTGTATGCTTCTTTAGGTATATGTTCTTTTTTTAATATCATTATATGTTCTTTTCATTACTACCTAAATTCTTATTATTAACGGACCTTAAACATGAGTGTTCTTTTTTATTTTTAATTTTTTTGAGCCCCTTTCGGGAATCCCGTAGTAAGATGAATTTTCTGCAGGGTTGCCTCGCAGACAGGCCACTCACCTAAAGACCCCACAAGCCCCAACCCCCTCCCCCACCCACAACAATATTAAAATATATGCTTCCACCAAGATTTGAACCTTGGTCTCCCATGTGGGAGGTAAGAAGCCATGCCATTGGGCCCAAGAGCCTTAGTCTTTTATTTTGTAATTGTGTGTTCATATACTAATGTGCTCTTTTTCAAAAAAAAAAAAAACTAATTATGCTATAATAATAATAATAATAATAATAATAATAATAATAATTATTATTATTATTATTATTGTTATTATCATTATTATTATTATAATATTATTTATATTATTATTATTATTATTATTATTATTATTATTATTATTATTATTATTATTATTATTATTATTGAAAGTTGTGCATACTAATAAAATGATAATAATAGAAATACTAGTAATGAAATACAAAAGTAATAATAATATTAGTAATAATATGTTTTTTAAAAGATAAGATAAAGATAAGATAAAGATAAGATCGGATCGGATCGATCGGATCAGATCGTATCGTATCGGCCGATTGATCAGATCGTATCGGGATCGGATCGGATCGATCGGATCGAATCGATCGAATCGATCAGTCGGATCGATCGATCGAAAAAATAAGTTGGGATCGATCGATCGGAAAAAATAAGTTGGGATCGGATCGAATCGATCGATCGATCGGATCGGATAAGTTGGATCGAAAATTTCGGAGTGAACTAAACATAGCCTATGTGATTTTCCTTAATCAAGTTGTTATTCATCACCAAAAATGATTTCATAAAAAAATTCAAGATAAATTGTGTTAAAACATCTCCATAAAAAAAATGTGATGCTATAATTATAATCAGTTTTAATTTCGTACTACATTTCATTTTTCGTCTGTATTATCAGAATAGTTTATAGGATTTAATATTTTTCCTATGAGGAGCAAGATGTTTCCATTTTTAATTTCGTACGAATTTTGTGTAAATAATTAAAAAATCATACAACTTTGTTGTGAAAAACTGATTTTGTCCAGTACCACCTAGGATTGTTCTATCAATAAAGTTTAAAATAAAGTCATTTAGATAAAACTAAAAGTATCAAGTTTGAAGAAAACTTCAGTAACTTTTCAAAAATATAAAAATCATGTTCATATGAATTTTATACAATTTTACATTATTTTTACAAAACCATTCATGTAAATCCCCAAATTCGAGAAAATTGATTTTCCTTTCAGTTAAGGAAATAAATTAAAAAAGGTCTTAAAAGTGTTCAATTTAAGTGAAATTTCCATTCTAGTCTTTCAAAATGTCTAGAATGTTCATACCAAATTTCACTTCAAAATAAGTTCAATAAGTTGGATCTCAAAGAACAAATTGAATAAAGGTCCAGTTTTGACTAGTTTTGACATGAAATTCACCATAATTCAAGTGGTCACTAAAAACTTGTGAAATTTTGATACAACATAAAGAACTCATTGATATATCCATAGATGTATCATATGCTTATTTTAACACTTTGTACATAAAGTTATGATTTTTGTAAGTCAGTACAAGAACAAAAAGGCAATCTGGAAAATGAAACAAAGTAATTAACTCAACTTTCATTAAAAAAAATATTTTCTTCATACGAAAATGTGAATAAAAAATCATGAAATTTTAAGTTTCTCTTAAAATGACTCGTTTTATCATGTAAATAAAAATCAATAAAAATTGTCATAAAAAATCAAAATCATAGAAGTTAATTAATCTTTAACTTTCACAAATTCACAAATTCACAAATAAACATGAATTCCAAAGCCCATTCAAGGAGGTGAAGATCAAGGAGCATCATGGTGAAGACCAAGATTGAAGATTTGTATAGATCATAGATTTTGTACATATTGTTGTAATAATAGTGATTCTTTGTAAATAGTTATTGCATCACTCAATTAATAAAAAAAAACATGGAGATGTTTATGCATAATTTTCATAAATAATTCCATAATTCTTTTTAATAAAATGAGCAACCAATGCTACAAATATTGCATGTTGGGCTAATATATCATAGTACATAAATCAAATGACCCAATCTCAATTAAGAGGAAAAATTGAAAATCTAACTAAGTTAAATTGTATGATGATCCATCTTACATTTTAAAAATGTGTTCTCTATATTCAAATGGATTAATCATATAATTTGACATAATTAGATTGGTAATTATGATCTCCAAATTGATTTTAGGCCATTTCACGTGTCTCGCTTTAAATGACCAAATTCCAATTAGCCAAACACAAATCTCCAAATTCGATCTCAAATTGATCATTTCTCTCAAAATGACTTTATAACTTCAATAAAGATTATTTCTCAAAAGCCTTCAATTAGGAAGAAAACCTTCTAAGACCTCTCGAAAATCATAAATGTGATCACTATTAAGGTGGTTATTTCAATCCTCGATTAATCGCTAATTAGAGCAGTTAACTCAAACTTCTTTTAATCACTAATTAGGGTGATTATCTCCAATCATTATTTAATCACTAATTAGAGTGAGTATCTTAAACCCTAATAATCGTTAATTAGGAGGATTATTCTTCTCATTTAATAACTAATTAGAGTGATTATCTTAAACCCTAATAATCGTTAATTAGGACGATTATTCTTCTCATTTAATCACTAATTAGAGTGATTATCTTAAACCCTAATAATCGTTAATTAGGACGATTATTCTTCTCATTTAATCACTAATTAGAGTGATTATCTCAAACCTTAATGATCGTTAATTAGGACGATTATTTTTCTCATTTAATCACTAATTAGAGTAATTATCTTAAACCTCAATCATCATCAATTAGTGTGATTATTTCCTAACCTTCATCATTAATCACTAATCAAGGTGATTATCTTTCCATTTTAATCACTAATTAGGGTGATTACTTATTTCCTTTCTTATTTAATCACTAATTAAAGTGATTATCACAATCCCATTTCAATCACTAATTGGAGTGATTACCTCATTTCAGATAAATTTGTTTAATTCTGAAGGTGAGTTATTCATAATCTATTCCCTCATCTTCTTTCCCCAGTGGAATTGGCCATTTAGGGTGAGACATATGCTCGAACTACGACGGTTTCAATCCATGAGTGGATTCCAATCCCGCAATGATTGGTACGTAGTGCAACTTCAGTGCTCAAACCTACCATGTACAAATGATATATTGGTCCTAAATAAAAATGGTTAATGTGTATATGTGCAAATTATGTGATTTTCTTTCTTTTTAATAACCATGATTATTTTAAAATGGAAAATAACGCATTTAGTAAGAGCCCGTTCTGTATAACGGAAGAGGAGACGAGTTCCAGACATTCGCACCTCTTAACCTAAACCCCGAACCCTATCTCATGGTATGAAATACCAATTTTAAAAAAAGCCTTATCCATATGAAGTCATCATCGTTTTAAATGATTTTTCTTGAAATTGATTTTAAAACGATTTATTAATAAATTTGTCCCTATTCAGATATTAATAGGGTGGCGACTTCCAAGTTTTCTAAACTCATAGTCCAATGAGAGACTTTCGTGGGATTCAGACCGTTAATTATGACAGTCAAAAATCGGATACCACAAGTGTTTTTATTTAGTTGCAACATTTCCTTTCTTGGTAAAGGTTTTTGGGCAATTTGACCATTTTATCCTCAGTTTACCTACCCCACATGCAAAAAGCATGGGCAATTGGGTCAAATTATACTCTCTCTCCTCTTTCCTTAAAGTTTGTGCAAAAAGGCAATTGTTGCAACTAAAAAAAACAGAGGTAGTATTAAATAATTTTCGAAGTATGACTAAATAACATATTTGAGTATTTAAAGTCATTAAATAATTCTTTTGACTTTCAAATAGTCAACATACTAAGAAATAAATTATTTAAATACTAAAATATATATAAATATACATTAAAATGTATTTATAAAATTCATAAAATTATGGGGGATTACAGTCTACCCCTCTTAAAAGAAGTTTCATTCCGAAACTTGGCACGAAAACCCTCACAGTTTCAAAATTTTTGACTTAAACTTCCATTTGGAAATACTTGTGTCACAACGTGTACACACTTTACCAACTGTAAAACCACTTGTGTTACTCATGAACACATTTTTCTATGCGGAGGACCAATTTATTTTGCATCAACATGTGCAAATTGCCAAAATAAGCATAAAAATGCATAAAAGTACCATAAAATAAGGCAAAAAACACGAAATTCTATCGCATTCTACCCCCTTAAAGAAAACGAGTTACGCCCTCGTAACTCACCTCAATAAATAACTCAGGATGCTTTTTCTTCATTTCATCACGTTGCCTCTTCAGACTCATGGTTAGACCAATACACTTTTTACAATATTCACATCCTTATTGCGTCTACTACGCACCTTTTTATCCAAGATTTTCACAGGCCTTTCCTCATACGTGAGGCTACTATCGATTTGAATTCTTTCGGGCTCCATGACATGATTCTCGTCAGGGATATATCACTTGAGTTGGGAAATATGAAACACATCATGCATTTTCTCAATTCTATTGGCAAAACCAACTTATAAGCTGCCTTGCCAATTCTTTGCAAAATATCATATGGGCCAACATACTTAGCACTGAGTTTGCCTTTTTTACCAAATATCATAACTTCTTTAGTCGGTGACACTTTCAAAAATACTTTATCACCAACTGCGAATTCATCTTCTCTTCGCTTCAAATCAGCATAACTCTTCAGCTTATCCTGAGCAGCTTGAATTCTAGCCTGAATCAACTTGACATTCTTAACATTATCCTCAATAAATTCCGCCCCTAATACTATATTCTCACTAAAATCATTCCAGTAAATGGGACTTCTACATTTCCCCCCCATATAACACCTCAAAAGGAGCCATCTTAATACTTGCATGGTAACTATTGTTATACGAAAACTCAATCAAGTCCAAGTAATCTTCCCAACTACCTTGGAAATCAATTGCGCACGCTCTTAATATCTTCCATAGTCTAATTGGTCCTTTTAGTATGACCATCGGTCGCAGGATGAAAAGCAGTGCTCATCTTCAACGTTGTTCCAAGATTCAACTGGACCTTTTGCCAAAATTTCGAGAGGAATTTCGAATCACGATCTCAAATAATATCCGTCGGGACTCCATGCAGTCTCACTACATGCTTGATGTATGTCTTCGCAAGTTGCTTCTTTTTCCATGTCTCTTTGATTGGAACGAACAGGGCACACTTCGTCAGACGGTCCACGATAACTCAAATAGTATCATTATCATTTCTCGTCTTCGGCAAAGCAGTCACAAAATCCATGGATATAGAATCCCACTTCCATCCAGGAACTTCTAAGGATTGAACCTTCCCCATTGGTCTTTTATGGTTGATCTTTACTTTCTGACAGGTCAGACACTTTGACACGAACTCAGCGACTTCACGCTTCATATACGGCCACCAATAAATTTCCTTAAGATCCTTATACAACTTTTCACCCCCAGGATGCACAGAATATGGAGTATTATGCCCCTCATCCATAAGCCTTCTCTTAAGCTCTTCACAGTTTTGTGGTACACACCACCTTCCCTTGAACCTTAAGATTCCATCATCATGAATCTTAAAGTTAACTTCCTTGCCTTGCTTCATCTTCTCCTTAATCTTATCTAGGTGCTCGTCTCCAACTTGAACCTCTTTGATCTCATCGAAAACTGACAACCCCAATGACAACGCCCTTAATCTTGCCTCGATCTCCCCTGGATTTAGAATTTCTAGGCTAAGCCTTTGCTTATCTCGGCACAATTCCTCGGAAACTACTAACGCATTCATGCTATGGCTTGATTTCCTACACAAAGCATCGACAACTACATTCGCCCTCCCTTCATGATACCGGATATGTAGGTCATAATCTTTAATCAGTTCTAACCATCTTCTCTGCCTCATATTGAGATCCTTCTGAGTGAAAATGTACTTCAAACTCTTATAGTCGGTAAAGATCTTGCAAGTTGCCCCATATAGGTAATGTCTCCAAATTTTTAAGGCAAACACAATAGCAGCTAACTCTAGGTCATGGGTAGGATAATTAGACTCATACGGTTTCAACTGACGCGATGCATACGCGATCACCTTCCCATTCTGCTGCAGGACACATCCCAAACCATTCTTCAAAGCATCATTATACACCTCAAATCCCTCATTTCCGTCAGCCAGGGTTAAAACAAGTGCAGAGGTCAAATGCTCCTTCAAAAACTGGAAAGCTTCCTCGCACTTCTCACAACACTCAAATTTTGACTATTTCTTCATCAAATTGGTCATTGGCCTTGCTATCTTCGAGAAATCTCTCGCAAATCTCCTATAATAGCCAGCTAATCCCAGAAAACTCATAATATCTGACACATTCTTTGGAGTAGGCCACTCACTAATAGCTTGAATCTTTGCAGGATCCACATAAACTCCTTCTTTAGACACATAATGACCCAAAAATGCTACTTTCTCCAAACGGAACTCACACTTAGAGAACTTGGCATACAATTGGTTCTTCCTAAGCGTCTCCAATATTATCCTCAAATGCTCATCATGCTCTTCTTCACTCTTTGAATAGATCAAAATATCATCAATGAACACCACAATAAACTTATCTAAGAACTCATGGAATATCCTATTCATCAAATCCATAAATATAGCCAGAGCATTGGTCAGTCCAAACGGTATCACAGTAAACTCATAATTACCATAACGCGTCCTAAATGCAGTCTTAGGTATATCCTTATCAGCTACCTTCAACTGGTGATACCCCGAACGTAAATCAATCTTCGAAAACATACTCGCTCCATTCAACTGGTCGAACAGGTCATCAATCCTAGGTAAAGGATACTTGTTCTTAATGGTCACATTGTTTAACTCCCTATAGTTAATGCACAACCTCATACTTCCATCTTTCTTCTTTATAACAACACAGGAGCTCCCCAAGGCGACACAGTAGGCCTAATATAACCCTTATCCAACAGTTCTTGCAACTGCGTCTTCAATTCGCTCATCTCAGGAGGTGCCATTCTATATGGTGCCTTAGAAATAGGTGTCGTACTATAAACTAAGTCTATGGTGAACTCAACGGCTCTTTTAGGCGGCATACCAGAAATCTCGCTTTGAAATACATCCATAAACTCATTCACAATTGGTACGTCCTCAATCTTTAATTCAACCTCTTTACTTACATCTTGCACACTACAGAAAAACAACTCACATCCCTTCTTCACCAACTTCTTCACTTGCATTGCAGAAATGACCCCAAAGTTCTTAGGCTTCCCAAAACGTCGATACGAAGTCGACTTCCCCAAAGGTCTTCTCAACACTACCTTCTGAGCTTCACAGTCTATTTTGGCCTTATAGAAACCAAACCAATTCATCCCATGAATAACGTCTAGGTCTCCCAGATTGAACTCTATTAGATTAGAAGGAAAAACACAGTCTCCTATCTTCAAAGGCAAGTCTCTAAACAACTTGGTACACCTTATGACTTCTCCATTAGGTATACTAATAGGCAGTACTTCAAAGTCTACTAACCCCAAACTTTTAATAACGGATGACGAAATAAACGAATAGGTCGCCCCAGAATCAAATAACGCTTTAACGAGAACGGAGTTAATAGAGAAAGTACTAGAAACTACGTCGGCGGATCTCTCAGCTTCATTGCGACTCATAACGAACAACTTACCCGGAGCTTTACTCTGGTTGTTGTTGTTGCTCTCACTAGCAGGCTTACTGTAGCTTCCTTGGTTGTTCTGCGACCCTATAGGCTTCGACCCTTGGTTGCCTGATTGGTTGAACCCAGACCTTCCTTGATAACCGCTCCCATTACCATTGAGCTCTTTCCTTTGCTTGGTGAAGCACTCAAATTCTCTATGCCCCTTCTTTTGGCAGTAATGACAGGTTACTAGATCTCCCTTACAGTCTCTACCAGGGTGGTTCTTGTTACACTTCTTACAGTTGTAACTCCTCTCAGACTGGCCCTTATTATTAAAGCCTTGACCATTCCTTCCTTGGAAATTCCCATTCCCATTTCTATTCTTCTTAAAGTTCCCCTGAATTTCTCTAACATTGAAATCCTTTCTCTTCTCACCCACTACAGCATTCTTCTTGTCACGCCTCGACTGAAGACCATAAATATGGGCGTCTCTTCCATATACAACAGCTAGGGGTGGGAATGAGCCGAGCCGAGCCCGAATAGTGGTAGGCTCGGCTCGAGCTCGAGTTTCGAAAACAAGGCTCGGCTCGAGCTCGAGGCTCGTCGAGCCTAAAAAATGGAGCTCGGCTCGGGCTCGTGTATTGGAATAAGAGGCTCAGCTCGTGGCTCGGCTCGAGCTCGTTTGAGGCTCGGCTCGAGCTCGTGTTTGGGCTCGAAGCTCGTGCTCAAATGAATGCTCGAGAAAGGGCTCGAAATCTCATAAATAAAAAAATTCATACTAAATTAGAAAATATATAGAGAGAAAATGAGAAATCAGAATTTCATACCTGTTGGTGGGTCGCCGGCTATGGCCGTTTGAACAGGTGGCGACGGTGGTGAGTGAGAGATGCGAGTTGCGACTGACCAGCGATGAGGGAGGAAGTTGCAGCAGTGAGGGAGGAAAGAGATGCGACTGAGCAGCGGTGAGCCAACGGTGGTGAGAGAGAAAGAAATGCGACAGAGCGGCGGTGATAGCAGCGAGCCAGCGACGGTGATAGCAGCGGCTGTGAGGCTTCGGCGTTGTGAGTTTAGCCCCCTTAGGGTTTTCGTGAGTTTTTTCAGTTTTTTGGCAAATGAGTTTTAGTGAAGTAATGTTTTTTAAGTTCTGTTGAAACTTAAAGTGGGAAGTTTTTACTAGTGAGAGTATTTCATTTTTGGTTGTATTTTTTTCCTATTTTAAAATATACATTTTTAGTGTTTTGCCTTTTTTTTTACTAATGAATAATAATACTATTTTTATAATTCTTAAAAAAAAAAAAGTAACTCGAGCCGTTCACGAGCTTTTCGAGCCGAGCTTAGCTTAGCTCGTGGCTCGTCTCGTTAGGTCTCGAGCCGATCCCGAACTCGAGCCGAGCCTTAGCGAGCCTAGTCCTGACCGAGCTTTCACCGAGCCGAGCTCGAATAGTTCACGGGCAGGCTTGGCTCATTCCCAGCCCTAACAACAGCTATGTAACACTCCAATAATTCTCTCTTTTCTCAAATACCTTTTTAATATAAATAATAGAGAATTATCAAAGTATTATCGCCAGTGTGAAAACGTATCGGCTTATTCAGAATTTTGCAGCGGAAAACAATAATAATAAACTTTATGAATAAAACTTAGTCAACAATAAGTCAACTCCAAACTAATCAACAAAACCAAAGTCAACTTTAAAACCAAAGTCAACTTTAAAACCATATCAAACCAACTTATAAAAAGTATAACTCAAGAGTACACAATATAAACTACACAAGCTCTCCAAAATCTCGATCCCAATGATGCATCATCTTCAAACCTGTAGATAGAAAATGCACTATTGATCCCTAGAGACTGCTCACCGAAATGGGTCATCACAGGATCAATAAGGCAAAGCCATGATCAACATACACAACAAAAGCACGTAATCAGCAAAGCTGAGTACTACATACTAAACAAGTAAACAATCCTAACATGATACTAAGGAATAGTAGGCAGAAATAATAATAGTATAATAACTTGCAGACAACTTTTACTGAACTAAACTTTTACAACATTCTTATTACTTTAAATGGAATAGTCAATGGACCGAGTTGTCTAACTAAAACCAGCCTTCCCTTTGGAAGACGAAATACGGGAGCGACTCCGTATTTCCATGACCTACGATATCGAGGAACCTTTGAAACAAAAATAGGACACGGTGATCAATCCGGCCCCAAAAAAAGCCATGGGCTACCACCATGTACTCCAACTCCTAATTGTCCAACACTTCAGACGTGCACCAGTCTAAAGCTATTGCTATCCAGTTTCACTTTACATGATTTACCAGTTATTACTTTGTTATGACTCACAAGTACAACAAACATACAATCAAGCAACAATTACAAACTTTCATTTTTATCTTAGGATTAGATAAGTGATCACACAACTTAACAATCCAAGATTATTTTTCAACTTTAATTCAATCCTTCTTATTTGTTGAACCTAGCCAACAACCAAATTACCTTTCATATGTAGAAAATATCAACTTACCAGATAAGGCCCTCGGTCCTTATAAAGCAGTGAAATACTCAAAGGGAACAATGATCAATCATGATCCAACACTAATAAATATATTAATTCCCCCATGTGAATTAATAAATTAAATTTCCCAACCAACATGCTTGCATCAATTTTCCATACAAACATGATATAAATATCATAATATAATCTCATAATCAACATGTTTACACCACAGCATAAAACATGCAAAATCCAACATAATCAATATCATATATGAACTCAACATAGTTCCTATACATGATACTACATAATTTTCCTTCCTTAAATCATGATACTATCTCAATCAACACATAGGTATGTACGTACCTTGTGTGGACAAACTGGGATGCCACTTTAACCAACTTAAAAGTCACCTAGAGAGAATTCCCCGCCTAACACAACCAAGAGAATTTATAATCAATACTCCAAATAAATTCCAGCAACTTTTAAAATACTTTAAATCCCCTTGAAAAATATTAAAGTTTGTTTTTATCATTAAAACTTCAATTACCCATCCTTCCTAGTATAGTACCACTATACTAGTCATGAAAATCCATAAAATTCCATTAATAACAACCTTTTTAAAATTCCAGCAGCATATAATTTATTAAAACTCTCTTTAAACATACTTAAACATGCTTAGAAACATAAAGACAATAACTTTCATAATTTATAATAAACTACTAGGTTTTTCTAACTTTCAAAACCCTAAAAATTCATGCTTTGATAATTAAAAATCTACTTTAAACTCAATTATGCAAATCTGATTTTTATTTCATCAACACATAAATTATATAACTTAGATTCAATAATAAATCAATAACTTATAACTTTTAAACATAAATTAATTAAAACAAAACCTAAAAATACAATCTTTGTATAAAACTTGAGGAGGAAGAAAAGAAACAAACCAAAGCAAGAAGAGGAAGGAAGAAGGACACGCCGGCCAAGGACAGGAGGCGGCAGCAGGTGGTCGTCGGCAAGGTGCGACGGTGGCCGGACGTGGTGGTCGGCCGGAAGGCTCGGCGAGAAGGAGCCGAAGGAAGAGGAAAAGAAAGAAAATAAAAAGAGAGAAAAAGAGTGTGAAGGCCGAAAATTTGGAGGAAAGAGGAGAGAGAAAATAATGTGTGGGAAAACTATGGGGTTTAGGAGGTATTTATAGTTTCCCCTTTGTGGGCTTAGGAAAAAGGTAATTGGGCTTCAAATAGAGTTTGGTGATGAATAGGAGTGATGATTGAACTCCTAACATCACTAGGATTAGTATTTGGGTTCCTCAAGCCCACTTAAACTCCTTTTTCAAATCCAAATAGATATTTCAAACATTTCAAGTACTTTCAAAGCATGACTTTAAAAAATATTTGACTTGGATAAATTATTAAAACAATTCCTTTGACTTTCAAATAGTCAACCTTTAAAATATGAAACCATTAAATGCTAAAATATATTAAAATATAAATAACTATATATTAAAATATACTTATAAAATTTATAAAAATACGGGGGATTACAAGCTAGGGATGCAAAAGTCTCACCACCTAACCCCAATTGGATTTCCTCAGTCAAACCTTGCTCAAATCTTTGAGCCTTTATCTCTTCAATAGCTACTACCTCAGGTTCAAACCTAGACAATGCTATGAACTTGCTATAATACTCAGAGATAGTCATACTCCCCATCCTAAGGTTTATGAACTCCTGAGCCTTTTGTTTTCTCATAAAAGCAGGGTAAAATTTTCCTCTTAAAGCAGCAATAAAGGAATCCCAATTAAACCCTTCCACAACACTAAGTCTATTTCCACTTTCTTTCCACCATAAGTCTGCCTCATCTTTCAGATATAACACAACTTGACCTACTTTCATAGCCTCTAACAATTTACAGCCCCAAAAATCTTTTCAAACTCCCTAATCCGGCTCTCTAAGAATGTAGGGTCAGCTTGCCCCTTAAAGTACGATGGCTTAATCTTAGCTAGCTAGTCTTTCAAACATGTCCCCTGTAGGATTCGGATGCTCAGTTCTTTCTTGAGTCAATTTCTCTACCAATAGGCGAATAGCAGAAGTTAAGGCGTTATCGTTGTTGGCCATACTGTGCGACCTGAAATTTAACGTAACTCTACTTTATGTTTCGACTCACAACTACTTGCCATTTACTATAAAGGCATCAATTTGACTTGATCATACAAGATCGCATCATAATAACATTCTATGGAATTATAATAGTGCCAAATTCAATCACTATAAACCATCATTAGTCATATACTCATTCATGAATAGCATTCACATCAATAACATATATATGGGGATCAAATAAAATTTAATCACATCAATAGAATAAAATTTTCCCCATCCGAGTACTAAAATAAATTCTTACTCAACTTGAATAGCTAAATAATCACTTGTATTCCTCAAAATGATGATGATAATATTTTTCCAATCCATAATAACTAAACTTATTCCTTAACAAAGGTAAAGATACTAAAGAAAGAAATTTAAACCATTGTAACTTGGCTACTTATCCAACAACTAATCTTAGAATAGACATAAATAATCTATGGAGTTACATTATCAGTCTTATCCTTAGTTTCCTTGTACTTCTCTGGAGTGAACATCTCATCTTCAAAGTCTTCATTGTCCTCACTGTCATAGTAGAAGCAATCTGAGTTTCTAGCTCTAGTAGATCTTCGAATCTTCTTAGGTTGAGGCTCATCCTCTTCTGAATCACAATCACTCTCAACCCTCAAAACAGCATGGTAGATGTCCATTCTGGTATGTCCTCTAGCATGATCAAACTCCTGAATGACCTCATCGTCGCTATAAGGGATTTCTACTTTTAACACATGACACATGATAACCTCTAGGCTAGTGTAACTCTCGCTATCAGACTCTCCATCATTCTCATCATCACTCAATACAATCGGGTTGGAGTAGCTTCCTACTCGAGTAGCTTCTCTATCAGTCATATCTAGAGGTCCCTTAACTGATGAATACGACATCTAGAAATAAATAATACCCACACTTAGCGTATATTCCCAACAATAAACAATAAGCAAGAATAAATAAATATCTAAAGTTAGGAATAACTTTAAACAGTCAAGCAGATAAGAAAAACATAAAGATGTTGAACTAAATATTTAAATGCAGACATATAATATTTCTATCCTATATGCCCTTCCTATACTACCCATCTCTCACAAAAATTAATAAAGTAAAATAAAATCTAAGCTAAGAGTACTAAAATAAACATATAATAAATAATATATAATTTCCAAAATATCAAAAGAACCGAAAAGAATAGAAAAAAAAAATTCGTCCTAAAGAAAATTTCAAACCAAATAAAATTTTCAAACCTAAAAAAAATATTTTCGAATCCTTTTTGAAATTGAAACATGTTTCGAAAAAAAAATGATTTAATCACAACGAATAAGTAGAAGCTCGTTTTCTATGAAATTCATTTTAAGTAACTAGGCGCCTAAAATTAAGGTTGGCACGAAAGGTCAATAAAAACCTAAGCTCTGATACCACTTTATAACAACCCGACAATCCTTTATTTTCCAAAATACCTTTTTAATATAAAACTTAGAGAATTATCAAAGTATTATCACCCGGGTGATAACGTATCGGCTTATTCAGAATTTTGCAGCGGAAAACAATAAATAACTTTGAAAATAATATCTTAGTCAACCATAAGTCAACTCCAAAACCAAACTAAAGTCAAACCAACATAAAGTCAAACTCAAACCATAATTAAAAGTAAACTAAAGTATTAATCTAACACAAGCTCTCCACGAATCTCGAACCCATGGTGCATCATCTTCAAACCTGAAATGGACTATGCACTATTGATCCCGAGAGACTGCTCACCAAATGGGTCATCACAAGATCAAAAAGGCACAACCATGATCGACATACACACAAAAGCACGTAATCAGCAAAGCTGAATACTACATAATAAATAAATATATCCTAACATGATACTAACAACCTTAAAGCAAAAATAAACAATAGTATAATAACATGACAGACTATCTTTACTGAACTTGACTCCACAACCAATAAGTTAATTAAATTTAGATTGAATAGATAATGGAAATAGTTGTCCAAACCAAACCAGTCTTCAATTTAGAAGATGAAGTACGGGCGCGACTCCGTACTCCCATGACCAACGATATCGAGGTACTAGTTAAATAAAATAGGACACGGTGATCGATCCGGTCCCAAGAAAAGCCATGGGCCACCACCATGTACTCCAACTCATACTAGTCCAACACTTTAGACGTGCACACGTCTAAAGCTTATTGCTATTCACTTTCCACTTTAAGTTATTATTAAATTATTTACTTGTTATGACTCACAAAGTACGACAATCAATATAATCATCAAGGATACATGATACTTCCATTTTTATCTTAGTTTTAGGTAAGGTGATCAACAACTTAACAATCCAAGAATAAATCCATTATTAGTTTCATAACCATTATTTATTTGTTGATCTAAGTCAACAATCAACCAACCTTTCATAGGTGAATAACCAACTTACAAAATAAGGCCCTCGGTTCTCATAAAGTAAATAAAATAATCCAAAGGGAACAACATGATCCAATTCATGATCCTATAACAACATAATTATTAAACCCTCATGAGAATTAATAAAATAAAGTTCCCAATCCCATATGCTTGCATCAATCATCCATACAAACATAATACAACCAACATATGCAACATGCTTCACACAACGGCATAAAACATGTAATTCCGCTTGAATATAAATCACATAAGAACTATAAATAGTTCCCTATACATGATACTACCTCAATCCTAATCTTAGGACATGATACTAGTCTACTAACACATAGGTATGTACGTACCTTGTGTAGACAATATGCGAGGCTACTTTAACAACCTTAAAAGTTGCCTAAAGAGAATTCTCCGCCTACCAAATATCAATACAACCACTAATCAATGCCCAAATAAAATTCCAGCAACTTTAAAATATTTTAAACCCTCTTTAAAAGTGTTTAAAATCCTTTTTAATCATTAAAACTTCAATTATTAATGTCTCCTAGTATAGTACTACCATACTAGTCATTAAAACTCTCAAAAACCCATACTTTGACAATTAAAACTTCATCATAAGCATACTAATAAAAATTCCAGCAACTTATAATGTGTTCAAAACCCTTTAAAACATGCTTAAACATAATCATAAACTTAAGAGTGTTCAATTTTCATAAACTATGACATACTACTACAATTTTTAACTCATAAAAACCTAAAAATTCATGTTTTGATACTTAAAATCCTAGTTTAAACATAATTAATAAATCTGAAATTTAATTACTTTATGATACAAATTACATAATCTGAAATTTATATTTAAATCATCAAACTATAAACTTTAATCATGAAATCATTAAACCAATCCTTGAAAAAAACATAACTTAACATTAAATAAAATAGAGGAGGAAGAGAAATAAACCAAAGAGAGAGGAGAGAAGAAGACACGACAGCGAAGAAGGGGAGGGACGCTGGCGCGGCGTGACTGGCGACGTTGGTGGTCCGACGGCGGTGAGAACCGGGTGACGAACAGGAGAAGAAAACCGAGAGAGAGAGAAAACCGTGGGGGAGGAGAGAGAAAAGAAAAGAGAGGAGAGAAAATGTAGGGTGAGTGTTTTAATGTGTGGGAATTTTGGGTTTTGTTGGGTTTATATAGGTAACCCCTTGTGGGCTTAGGAAAATGTGTTTGTGCTTTTAATAATCATTTAATGATTAGGTGCTTGAGTAGAGTAAGGTTCCTCTAACCCATTTTAAAATCCTTTACACTACACTCAAAGATGTTTAAACTATTAAATAATTTTCGAAGTATGACTGAATAAAATATTTGATTATTTAAAATCATTAAATAATTCTTTTGACTTTCAAATAGTCAACATACTAAGAAATAAATTATTTTAATACTAAAATATATATAAATATACGTTAAAATGTATTTATAAAATTCATAAAATTATGGGGGATTACAGTCAGACGTCCAAATGTGGTCAGGCAACTAAATTAGAAGCCTGACCACAGGATCAGGCATCTAAATTAGGCACCTGAGCACAAGATCTGAAATTTTAGTTTTTTTCTTTTGTAGAAGCATTGTTTTTGAATTTATTAATGGATTCTTATTTTATAAATTTGAAATATCATATGTAATTTTTGAAATAGGTGGAAATATAAGTAAATAATATAATATATTTTGACATGTTTTGTTTTAGATGTTCACATGATAGGATATACTTTAATGATGGATTTGTAGCTTTGATTTTGATCTATGATATATTATATGTAATTATGTTGAATAGCTGAAAATACTTTTGAATATTTGTAGTTTAATGTAATTGTAGTTTGTAACTTTGAAATATATTATAGTAGATATAATTTATTTAAACAGTGAAAAATATAAGTAAATAATATAATATATTACGAAAATTTGAGTAGTTATAACTTCCGCCTTACATAAAATAGTAGAAAATATGCCATTTATATTATTTTTTGCCTAAAAACAAAGACATGCTCCTAATTTAGACGCCTAATCCTTTGGTCAGGCGTCTAAAATAGACGCTTGCTCCACTGGTCAAGCGCCTAAATTAGACACCTAACCAATGGATCAGGCGCCAAAGTTAGACGCCTGACCGAAGGATTAGAATTCTCTTTTGGGCCGCTATCGATGGCCCATGCATCTTTTTTTGGCGGTTATTTTTGTATTAGTTTATTGTTGGATTTATTAGTGTCTAATTTTGATCTATGATATATTTAATAGTTGAAAATATATCTAAATGGTAGATCATACGTGTATGCTTATTAATAGGTTACATACTCGAGCAATGATGGAGACGAGGTTAATTATCATAGTAGATTTAGGATAAGTGAAGAATTCGATACGATTGAAAAGGCAGTCGAATATCTTAACGAAATCGCAATTTCTATAGGGTTTGAATTAGTTAGAGAGTCGTATAAAAGAATGTTTCAGGTTCCCGCAGGTAGGGGTGTGCAGTTTTGGACCGGGATCGGAATTCGGACCGGACCGGACTGGAACGGAACCGGACCGGAATGGACCGGACCGGGAAATTCCGGTCCGGTCTCCGGTCCAAGAAAACTTGGGATTCCGGGTTTCCAGTCCGGTCCGGTCCAAACCCGGAATTTTTCGGTCCGGACCGGAATTCTTTTTTTTTTTGTAAAAATAGGTTTGAATGTTAAAAAAAAAAAGTTAAAACTTAGAAAGGTTAGAAAGTTAAAACCTCATCTTTATTGCCTTTAAGATTATTGCTTTTAGTATTATTAGTTTCTAATCTATCGAATTTATTAATATGCTTAAAGCTTAGCAAAAAAGATTTTTTTGAATAAAAAAATACAAATTCCGGTCCAACCGGTCCAAAACCGGACAGGACCATTCCGGTCCGATTCCGGTCCAAAAAAAATTCGGATTCCGGTCCACCGGTCCAACCGGTCCGGTCCGGTTTTGGACCGGTGCACACCCCTACCCGCAGGTGTTATATGAAATGTTCTCGGGGGACGAGTGATAAGTGCAAAAGAATATATATTTTTATACCTTTATTCTCACTTTTTATGTCTTGCAATAGTACTGTATGTGCTCATTTTGATAATTTTATTAGTTATTATAAATTGGAATAGTACCAATTCTAGGGCTTAGTGCTATATAATCAGGCCCGGCTAAGGCCCTGTGCAGGGTGAGCAACTGCACAGGGCCCCCGAAATATAAGGGCCCAATTTTATTTTTGTTTGCCCAAAGTGAAAAAAAAAACTAAATACTTATTTGCATTAACGTTTTCACGCGTGACTTTAATTTCCTTTCAGTTTCCGAGATTCCAGCCCCTCGTTTCCTCATCTTCTTATTTTCAGTCTCCTAAAAATTTAAGGGATATTATCTCAGATAACGCTGACATATAGCCATTTTTTCATATGACCCCCACATTGTCACCCCTATCGCAAATAACCCTAAATTTGTAATTTGTCTTTAAACATGATGGAATTACAAACGACGTTAACTTGGTTTGACTTTGGATGTGTTTTGGAGTCATTTAAGAAGGTGGTTGATGGCATTAAATGTGAAGAAACTGGTTTGGCGCCCTCTTAATGGCCTGTTGTCAGGAATAAAACCCTTGAATTGTGCCTCAAAACTAATGAACATCCTTTTGAATAGCCATCAAACACCTTCTTAAATGGCGCCAAACCCATCGAAAGTCAAACCACGTGTAATTCCGTCATGTTTAATGACAAATTACAAATTCAGGGTTATCCGCGATAGGGGTGACATTGTGGGGGTTATTTGGGAAAAAAGGCTATATGTCAGGGTTATCTGATATAATATCCCAAAATTTAATTCTTCCCAAATTCCATTACAACTCTGTTCCCCAATTTCCAGAAAGAAAAAAAAAACCATTTGCGAGTTTGATTTCATATTCCTCCTCAAGTTTTCTTAGATTTTCAGATTTTATTCAACCATGAGCAATATTATCTGAATTGTTCCAATTCTTCTAGCATTTTCCCTCATTATAGCAAGAGGCATGGAGAAAGGTTTAAGATAGTGGAGAAAGGCTCTCTTCGATTTGGGCAAAGTTTTGGAGAGATTACAATTTCAAGAATAGGGTCATAAAGGGGCAAGAAACGGGCTAGATGTTGAGGCTGGCAGGTTTTGAAGATTTTTGGGATGGTGGATTCTTCTTCCTGGAGATTTTTGGATGGTGGTAATTTAAATTTTCCTTCTCTTAGTACTTGGTAATTTCTAAATTCTAAAAATTTGTTATTTTGTTGTTTTTCTGTTTCGATAATCTGGAATTGTGGTTAATTTTGTTACTGTTTTTATTATTTTTGGGGTTTGAATTATTCAATTATCAACTTTTGATTTTTATTTATTAATTGGGCAATTTTTGATGGTGAGTTCATGCTTGTTTAAAATTTCACTTCTCAATTTCTAATAGTGATTCATGCTTGCTTAATTTTTTTTTTACCTTTTGGGGCCCCTAAGTTAATGTAGCACAGGGCCCCTAAATTATACAAGACGGCCCTGTATATAATCTAAATGTGAGTTGCACTATACAGTACTATTTTTGAGACAATGTAACCTATGAAAGTTTGAAACAGGTGATAGGTTACTTCGGACTACGGATGATGGCATGATGCCAAAAACTTTAGAATTATGATGTCAAATTTCCCTCCCTTTATTAGTTATTTCCATGCTCTTTAATCTTTATCGTTTTAATTAGTAATCCACTCTACAGGACCTGGTCATGGCTCTCGAGAGAAGCTGGAATTCAAGCATCGATTATCAATAGCTTTAGGGGCGGCTAAAGGTGATCCTCTGCCAAATCTGTGAGCATTATTTGTGGCTTTTGTGGTATTAGTTTTTCTTTCCCTATTTCCCCCAATAAGCTATGAGAAAAACCAAATATGAGAAACAAGCAAAATAGATTGAGATATATAAAAGAAACATGAATGAATAAATCATAGTGGAAGAGTTCACCCTGCAAACTTTTGAGGCAATGGTAGCAGGAAACTTAACTTTTTTGCAGCGGAAAAAATAGAATCTTTTGGTGGACATGAAAAGTTCTGATTATATATGTGATTTACAAAAAACTGCATTGGTGTATACGTCTTAATTAACACCTTAGGGTGAACAAGATTTATTTGACCTTATATGAACTTATTATATAGTAACTTATTGGAATTCGACTAAACTAAATTTAATACAATACCATATTGGAACTCTTAGACTTGATTAGTGATAACTTTAGAGGGTGACTGTTGATGGATGGATAGTAATTAGTATACCATATTATGTTCAAGTCTTTGAATAGTATTAGTATACATGTGAAAAGTTTAATGTTCTGTTAAATAGTATTAATCAGTGCAATAACATTCAATATACTGCATGATTGGTCACGTTATATCGAGGAAAAGCAACTTTTGTTGACAATGCTCTGAACAGGTGTAAACTGCATGATTGGTCACATTATACAACATAATCTCCATTCAGTGACGATGAGGGCTTGATTCTGCATCTCGTGGATATAATACATCCCTGAGCCACATTTTGTGATAAGGGATGCTGCAACCTCTGAACTTGTCTAAGTGCCTACAATCTTGTTTAAAATTTGAGCTCATTGTTTGTCAACCAATTAATTAGAGTTGTCCAGGCTTTTGGAACACTATACTTCTCTCTAGCTTCTTTATGTTTTAGTGCTAAATTAGTTCTAGTTGAAAAATTAGTTTTGTGATGTCAAAGTCTTATCGTATTTGCTCGCCTAATTCATCTTCTTATTAGTAATGTCCTGTAATGAGTGTTAGAGGTTTTTCTACCAGTGTTTTTGTATTAGATGAGATTTTGGTTCTAGTTTGTTGGGTTGCTGCTGGGATATACGATCAAGCATCACTTATTCAATGTAGTGTTATCTTTGTTGTTATATATTGATATAATTGATTCTTGCCATTCTTGTGAGAAAATCTTTTGGATTTAAGCGGTATTATGAGAAATTTGATGGATTTTGAACAATTCCAATATTATTTTTTTAATGAGAAATGAGTCATTTGCGTCGCACCCTAACAAAAGTGCGACGCAAATGACTTTTTGTAGTAAAAAAACAGCCATTTTCTTCGGTTGTTGACAACAACCACCGCAAATGACTTTGTAAAAGACAGTCATTTGCTTTGGCTGTTGACAACAACCGCCACAAATGACCTTTTTTTTTGGTAAAAACCTCATTTGCGTCGGACTTACGTGTACATCCGACGCAGATAGTGCGGGAGAAGATTGGTGTGGTGCGGATCCATTTGTGTCGCACATGCCTTTAGATGCGACACAAATAGCTTACGAATTGCATCGTGCCCTAGTCCGGCGCAGATTCTCTCTGGTAAATTTGTGTCGAGGCCTGTGGCGTCGGACCCATGTCCGACGCAAATGAGGGTCTCGCATCCGACGCAAATCGTGAATTCCGTACTAGTGAAGAAGGGAGAGAGGGCAGGAAGAAAGAGGAGCAGTGTGGGCTACGTGCAGGGGGAAGGCGTCGTCGGGGGCTGGGTGGTTGGTGTGGCCGTAGGTTCGGGGTATTAGTGTTTTAAATTTTCTGTTTTTTGGTGGTTAAGATCAGTGAAATATTCCAAGCTATTTATAATGCCTTTTGGAGAGGTGATGTCATACTATCATTAGTTTAATAGAGGCTTAAAGTAGAAGATGCTTGGGGGGGCAAGGGGTTTTAGAATGCTTGAGGATGAAATGTGTGGTCATGGTGATTTTCCATTTTTGGGAATTTTCTAATTCTTTTGCTATTACTAAAATCAGCACTTTTCATTTTTTCTTTTTGAGCATAACTATATTAGTTTAGTTTCGTTTACTTTATTAGAAACTTGATTTTATTATATTTTATAGAATAAATTCAAGAAGTGATTAAGTCGTACAATAACTTTAAAAATAAAATTTAAACAAATCATTAAGCTTATTCTTAATGCTAATCAAACTTGAATTTTGAGGATATTGCAATCTGACCTATGTGGAGATACAACAATAGTATAAGAGGTTGCGACATTTTTCAAGTCTTTGCATGAATTAGATTCAAGTAGGACGGTAGCTAGGAGTGTCGCTAGTGGAATCTGCCTGCCGAATTTCTTTGTGCTCGTCTCGAATTTCTTCGAGAAAAACATTACTTCCAGTATCCCACTAATTAGTGAATTTAAGCAAAGCTAGTAATTGGGGTAGTGCTTGATGCATATAACAGGCGAGATCATATAAGAAGGATGACACACACCACAACGTTTTCCATTAACTAGTACGATGACATACAACAAGTAGCTTCATTTGTTTGGTTACAGACAAATTAAGGCACGATAATAAAAATACCCATATAGGAGCTTATTTCAATTTTAAAGTGCAAGGATAAGCATAAGCTAGTAGTAAGCAAAATGAGTTTAACCCATGCCATTACAAATAGTTGGAGCATCAAGGGGCACCAGCTCCAACAACAACAACAACACAAACCTTCTCAGTAGATGGGTGGGCCTCAACTACCTCGGCACGGGCCGCATGGCCATAATATGCTGGTCCGCTGCCACAATATCCATGCTAGCTACATCATATCCGTCCGAGGCAACGGACACGCACGCAATGACTAGGATCTGCCATTGATGTATTCACCATTAGGGTCATGATCACCATAAGTATCACAAAGCTCTGGGTTTTTAGGAAAGGGTAAGAGTATCAAATAGGTTGATTCCCTTACTTGTTGTTTGTTAGTACATTTTAATCATTTCCTTTACCCGCCCTTTATCCCCAAACTCCTCTACTTCCATTAGCTACACCCCCAAGGTTTCACTTACCCCTTTCCGTCCTCTACTCTATGGTCACTTTGACTAACGATTGACCACCACCCCCAACCACTAAACCACCACACCAACCACCAACCCACTACCCCTAGCCAATGACACCACCTCTCCCGCCACCATAACCACCACCCCCAACCACTAAACCACCGCACCAACCACCAACCCACTACCCCTAGCCAATGACACCACCTCTCCCGCCACCATAACCACCACCCTATCCACCGAAATGACCACCCACCCGCCGGAACCACCATCCGGCTGCCGGAACCGCCACCCCCATGAACAAAAATTACCACAGCGCCACCTTACCACCTAAACCATCACATAAGCCACCACCACCCACCCAAAAATCCACCTGCTTCAAAACCCATAACCATAAAAACTCAAAAAAAAAAAAAAAAACAAGAGTTAAAATGGATTAATATCTTTCCATATGGCTTTAAATGGTCAAATTCGACCATAGAAACTCTAGATATAGAGTTTTTATGTTTGAATTTGGCCTTTAAAAACTCAAATTTCACCTTTAATGGTGGTGGAAAAGGAAAAGAAAGAAGGGGGGTGGTAATGGTGGTGCTGCGGCGATGAGAGGGGGCGGTGAGGAGAAGGTGCGGCGGCAGACGGTGGGGTGGCGGCCGGCGGTGGGGCGAATGGCAGCCAGCTGTACATGAGAGAGAGGGGGGTAGAATATGGTGGAGAAGAGGAAGAGGGTTTTTCTAGCCAAACAACATTTTTAATCTAAGGGTTTTCTTTTCCATTCTCCTTTTTTCTCTTTCTAAAACCCATTCCATTTCCCCTTCATAAACCAATCGCCCCCTTAATGTATATAATGTGGTTATGAATGAGGGGGTTTTTATACAGTTTTTAGATACGGGGTTTTAAATGACGAAGCATGTTAGTGCGTGGGAAAAAAACTAGGTGCCTGTGAAATCCAAACGGGCCGGGCCCAGCACCAAGTTTTATTTTCCAAGAACTTTGGCTTGGTGCATGAGAGATTAATGGCTTGGTCCATTTATTTATTTATTTATTATTATTATTATTATTATTATTATTATTATTATTATTATTATTATTATTATTATTATTATTATTATTATTATTATTATTATTATTATTATTATTATTCTTTTTATTTATTTATTTATTCATTTATTTATTTATTTATTTATTATTATTATTATTATTATTATTATTATTATTATTATTATTATTATTATTATTATTATTATTATTATTATTATTATTATTATTATTATTATTATTATTATTATTATTATTATTATTAACCACCTAGTAACCTTGAAATTTGGATTTCTTAAACAACTTATCTCCTAAACATAGTCTTTCATGTGATAATCAACCACTTTATAATAATTTTTTTTGGTTGTTTAATATTGTCATATGTGGTTTTTAATGACCTAAAATTAAATATGAATCATGTTAAGTAGAGGCCAGTATTTAGCAAACATGGGTTCATGACCCTATTTGTGCCCTCAACTCTTCGCCCACTCTTTGGTTCGTTGATCATAGACATGGAGACATGACTGGGAAACCTCAATGTGATTAGTCTCGTAATCATTGTCCCGAGGTTTTTTCTTATTCTTAAAAACTAAGGAATTTAGTGAGTCTCCCTTTTAAGGACTTTTTGATGACTTCTTCTACAAAATAAAATAAAAATATTGTTTGGAGATAGTAAAATCCATGCTCACACCGTGTAGGTAAAAATTGCCTATAAGTGGCGTATAAAATATTACAAGTCCACTAGTCTAGTATAAAAATTGAGATAAATGTTGTGAGGAGAGTGAGAAGTACTGGAGAAATATAGTCGGATTAGGCGTAAAGCCACAAGGGGGGCTGGCAAGGGCCCGACTCCTGCGATCCATCCTTACGACCCATATATTACACAAATGGTCCTTACAGGATTCTAATATATATGTTGTTAAAATGCCTACAATATCATATAGATGATCATGTTTTGGTGGTAAAGTGTGTTGGTTAAAATAACTCTTTTCACATGAGGTCATGGGATCAAATTGTGTTAGCTATGAAGAGTACTTTTAATCTAGTTTTTAAGTTTTAGAAATTTACCTTTACTTCTTTCTGCTGTACAATTGTGTTCCTTTCTTCTTCGATTATTTTCATTTTTTTGAAATTCCAGCCTCTTTGTGTCCTTTGCTTATTTTTTTGGAATAATTGATAAGAATAATCCCACCTTTAGTCGGTCTGCTCAAAATAGTCCTACCTTTTGAAATTCTGGAAATAACCCCAACTTTGGGGTATGTCTGCTCAAAATGGGTCATTACCTGTTGATAACCTACAAATGCAGGTTTAATACCCTAATTTTATGATTAAGAACTAATTTGATATGTTTAAATATAAATTCTCTAATAAATACCTAAATTAAATCATTTAATTATATTTATACATTCACAAAAAAATATAAACCCTGTCACAACAGCTTCCCTCCCCTTCACCGCATCCCTCCTCTTCTCTCGGTCCCCACCCACCACAACCGGCGACCCTACCTTTCTCTCTCCTCCAAACCTATGTTGGTCCTCAACTACCACCCTTCCCCTTCTCTCTGTCCCCTTCACAACCACCGACGGCCCACCTCTCTCTCTTTCTCCTCCAAACCTATGCTCACCCTCAACGCTGCATTCTTCGCTGCACCACCACCATCCACCGGCGCGAAGCTCCTCACTCTGATCCTCTCCATCTGATTGGGCTTCCTCCTCTCGCTCGCCCGCCGAATTAACCCTCCAGGCATGGCAGCTCCTCGCCATTTTCCTCTCCACCGTCGCCTGCCTCATCCTTAACCCTCCTTCACAACCCTCTACCATCACCCCAGCCGCCATTTTCATTTGATGGTGTTGATGGTTTGAGGGTCTTGTTCTATTATTGCTAAATTTCCCTTACAATTACATTAAGTATGATTTTCTTATTTCTTTTTTACCAGTTGTTAATTCCAATTAATGAATTTATGATTGGATTTTCGAAATTTGCGGTAGTTATGTTGACTATTGAGCGATAATCTGACCTTTTTCCTCTTAATAAAGTTTTGTGATTAAGGTTTTTAGTGGTATGTGATTATTTGTTGGGAAAATTAATTTTAGGTAACTTTAGCTAATTCTAAGGAGAAGGAGAGAAGGAAGGAGAAAGAGAGGGTTTCATGGTAGATATAGAGGGACAAAGATAGAAGGGAGGAAGGAGTTGCAGCTGGTGGTGGTTGTCATAGGTTGGCTGGTGGTGCACTCGTGGGAGGAAGGGAATAGGGACCGAAAGAGAGAGAAAGGGATGCATTCAGGAGGGGTGGTGGTCTGGGTGGAGAGAGTGATAGAGGAATGGTGGTAGCGGGCGGCGTGTAGGGGTTGGGATTGGGGGTGGAGGGGGGTTAGTGTTTTTTTCTTTTCAGGTTGAGTTAATAATTAATTTTAAATGGGAAATAAAAGGCCAACAAGCTATTTTACCTGTCAAACAGGTCACAGGTTAAAATGACCTATTTTGAGCAGACATACCCTAAACTTGGGATTATTTATGGAATTTCAAAAGGTGGGATTATTTTGAGCAGATCGGCCAAAGGTGGGATTATTCTTATCAATTATTCCTATTTTTTTTTCATGAATTCTTTACTCTTTAGTTAACATTTCTCCAGTTCTCCTTTTCAGTTTTTGTTCACTCCCACCCCCCCTTATTCTTTTCATCTACTTTGTTCACTCCCATATCATTTTCATTTTTTGTTTTAAAAGTCTAAATCACCAATTCTACGGGGAATTTAATCTTTAATCTTGCAAATTCAACTAGGACTCTACCTTAATTCTAGCTCTAGAGGTAAACTTTATTGAGTCTCTTTATGTTTAGGAAAAATTCACATGAATAATCCCAACCTTCAACAGTCTTCTCAAAATAATCCCAACTTTGAATTATTTTAGAATAATCCCAACTTCAGGGGATACATTCTCAAAATAATCCGAACTATTAATTTTCAATATATTTTAGACCTAAATTGGATTAGTGTAGGCAAGAAAAAGTATAGTTTGGTTTATTTTGAGAAGGTTCCTTCAGAAGTTGGGATTATTCTGGAATAATCCAAAGTTGGGATTATTTTGATGAGACTGGTGAAAATTAGGATTATTCATGTGAACTCCCTAATATCATTATATTGTTATAACTCTTAATTCAATTCCTTTTGTTAAATATTAGAATTTTTTTGTCATGTAAATTTATTAATTATTTTTGATAATTGTTGATAGTTTGATTTGTTACTTGTTAATGACTTAATGCAACCTTTTTCTTGTCATATGCTATAACATGAAGGCTAAATCAAATTGAACGTCGTAATACTAGCCCGTAATTTATCAAAAAATCGATCGTCGTAATACTAACCCGTAAGGAACTTTGACTAATGAAAATATTGTGATTAAAGAAAGTGATAGCTCAAATCCTAAGACAAATAAAAGACCCACTAATCCAAACTTAGGAACCCAACCTCAAAAAATTTAAGGAACCGAAATTTTGTAACTATGAAAGAAGGTAGCATATGAGATATATGTTTAAGTATATTTTTATTTTTTAAAAACATGGTTAAAGATAGAAATGGTCAAATGTATCTCTCGAACACCGTGAAAAAAGAATAAAGGTGTAATCTATTAATATACGGACAACGTATGTTAAAAAATCATCCCCCCTAACTTTAAATTGATGGCTTCGCTCATATGTCAGATTTTTCTAAAACAACAAAACTTCCAGTTTTAACCATCTGTTGCATATCCGTTAAAATAAAGTAAAAAAGTTAACACCATTAAGTTTAAATTCCTTATAAAGGATTAAGAAAAAAAATACAAGTCCTGATAAATAAAGTATTAGTCCTTCTAAGTTAATTAACTCGGCCAAGGCCATAGTTAGTAGACCTATATTATAAGTACCAACAAATTTTGATTCGTTCGTTGTCAAGAATATCTTCATAGAAGAGCTTGAAAGAGGAAAAATATGAGAGGCAAAGCAAAGTGACTAAAGGTTGTTAGAGTGATAGGCTAATATATAGTCAACTTGTAGGAACACAATATAATCTCATTCTAACAGATACACATTCATACACGAGATAAAGTTGTTCAATCGATTAATAATTATATAATTGAAGGTATATTAGTGATTGGTATCTTTTTGTTTATTCTTTGTCTATGTAGATTTGTCTTTTTTCGCGATCAATTAAAGTATATTCATCAAGAATCAAGACAAATCCTGTTAAACTGGATAGAGTTTTAATATGTACCTGGATTATTCAAAAAGGAGAACACTTTGGACCCACATACAAGCATAAATGAGATCTTTAATCCAAAACAAATTGTTAATTGGAGACACTTGCCAATACAAAACATGAATCATTAATATATGAAATTATTTATTATTATAATTTATCAAAAGTTTGTATTTTAAAAATAAATATAGAGACAACATATTACATAATATCTTTTGTTTATATATATTTTGGTAAAATAGCATTGTCCAAGTGTAATATGTGATAAAAATTCGGTGATGCAACTATTTTTGTCACAGAGGTGTTCCGATATGGAATAACATATTGAGGTGAACCAGTTTCATTATCACAAGCCGGTTTGGATCCTGCAAGAGAAAATGCGTAAGCTAACCTCGGGGGTTGATCCTGTAATAATCCTTTTGGGAGTTATTTTGCTAAATAAGAAAATATAAAGTAAAAGTGAAAGTATTTTATAATATAGTTTAGGTAAGACTACAGTTATAATTTAACTATATAACCTACTGTTGTACCTAATTAGTTTATAGTTTGGTTTCGTTTAATTTTCCAAATAAAATAAGAAATCGGAATTTGAGTTGGGAAACAAATCCTATTAAACCAAGGATTCTCATGCTATAAATAGGAGAAGAAAAAAAAAAAAGAAAGGAAAATAAAACCCTAAGCTCTAATCAGCCGTTACTTCCTTCTCCTCCCTCAAAGTTTCTCTCTCCTCTCTTCTTCTCCCTCGTCACCATTCTCCTCCCCCCCCTGAATTTCGTCGGCCTTCGAAGAGGTCGTGCTGTGTGTGGGGTGTGCGACGCGGGGCTCGAGTGTCGTCGTTGTTGTGCGAGTGGTGTGGCTCGACGGAGTTGTGCGAGTCGAGTGTGCGAGCAGGCCTAGCGAGTGTCGTCGCTGCCGTCGAGTGTGCGAGCGAGGCTCCGAGTGTCGTCGGTGCTGTCGAGGCGAGGGTGCGACGCGAGGCTCGAGTGTTATCGCTGTTGTGCGAGTGGTGTGACTCGACGAGGTTGTGCGAGTCGAGTGTGCGCGCAAGGGTCTGGTGCGAAGGTCGAACGGTGTGCGTGCGTCGAGGCTCGAGGGCGTGGCCGGGTGTGTCACGGAGTCCGTCGCCCGGTAATTGTCGCCGGCAAGCCACATCGGTATAAAAAAATAAAATTCTCTCTTTTCTTCTTTAAATTGATTGTAAAATCTGATTTTTGTTATTCTTTGGTATCTTGGATTAAGTTTGTAATTATAAGTAAAGAATAAAATAAGTTAAAAGAAATCAGAATTTTGCAAGCATATTAATTAGCTTCTAAATATGTAGTTTCGATAAAGTTTATGAAAAGAAAGTTTAAAGCAACACGATTGGTTAATTTTAGTATTCAAAACATCATATTTTGTATAGTTGGGTAAGTTGATTTTATCTAATATTAGCAAGGACTTAGCATCGAAATATTCTTTATTATTCAATTAGGTCCCAATTTCATAAGCGGAACGTTTTAATAGTCAAGCAAAGATTCTTCGTTACAAGGTACGTACGCGTACTAGTTCGGTTCGATATATTAGTATCATGTTAGGTTGTGATTGTCATATTGGAACCTAGAATCATGATGAGGGAACTCGTGGTTGATTATGATTGATGAGATTGTTTGGTAACATGAAATCAATTGGAAATCTGTATGTAATTCCTAGTTGTATGACTTGTGAGTTGGAATGAGTTATTATTGGTATGCGAAATGCTATCGTATCACAAGCATGAAATGAGGATTGGATTGAAAACATATGATTTATTGTTGTAACAAGGATGTTGCAAGAGATTGCTTTAATTAGAGAATTTTAGCAATGTACCTAAGAATTTAACGATTATATGTTCGATGTTGTATGAATGAATATCATTAAGAAGGATATTTGGCGATAACTTGTAGTTGGACTCCCTACAAGTAATGAACAATGGGGGGAGTGTGGGACTTGTTCTACACTCCTACGCAGGCCTACTGTGACGATAGTAGTGTCCTTATAAATTTTGATAACTCAAGTAGGCGGAAGGTTCCGTACGATCTTGGGGTTATGCATACTAAGGTGATGGATGTGGAACGGAACGAAACCGTATTTACATTCCATCTAATAGACCAAGTTGTCTATTAAGGATTAAGTAGCCCGTATGATTCTAGAAAGATGACGGTGCCCGTTCGATGCCAATTAACTATAAAATTGAATTACAATATTCTTGTAGTATTATGCTAGGAATGATTATTATTATTCTATTTATGTTTACTGTGTTATTTAACTGTTTATGTACGTACTCAGCATAGCTGATTGTTCGTTATTTGTGATGTTTGTTGACCTGTGATGAACCATTGATGCTACAATGGGGAGCAGACTAGGTGTGCTGGTGTTGCTGCATGATGTTGAGCATACGGGGGATATGCATGATGTTGAGCATACGGGGGATAGATCCTAGTCTTGAAACTTTAAAGCGTTTTAATTAAGCATTATAAGACTATTATGATTTACTTAATTAGTTGTGGTTTTAATAAAAAGGGGTCCTTGGTGATTCCCGAGTTGTAGTTTAACGTAAACATTTTATTTCCGCTGCAATGTAGTTTTCTAAATAAGGAGTTGTTAACATTTTGATTTTATTATGCCTTGCGTTTCACCGCGGCGGTAACACTCCCAAAGTCGATGCAAAGTAGTTTAGACGTGTATGGATTTTGGGGGTGTTACAAAACTGGACTCAGAGCCAAAAGTTCCTATTTTCAAAGATGTTTCAAACGAATTTTAAAATGGGTAGTATGGGATAAGAGCATATAGCTTACTTTTGCGTGCATTAAATCATGGGAATGATTTTATTTGTAATGCATTTCTTGCCTTACTTGTCTGATATGTTTACAGAAAGTATGCAAATACTGTGGAATGAATCAGATGTTCTGATTATATGAAATGTGGTGTTGTTTGCTTGATTGAATTTGTGAAAGGTTCTTTGAAATCTTCGAAATATGAATAGATTTGAAGGATGTACAAGAATAGGAGCATAGATAGTGATGTTTTATAGACGCACTAAGTTAGTTATTGAAATATTTTATTCCCTAAAATTTCGAAGTAGTATAATATTCCAAAGATGTTTCAAAATGGTATTGAACTAAAACCTTATTTCGAATATTTTAGGAAAGAACTATCTAATTGTTGTAGATATTTTGAAATTCTTTAAAGAGTTCTAAAATTGAAAATAATCGTTTTACCTCTTATATATGTTATATATAATGTATACTTAAAAACCTTTACTTCTCTAGAACTTAGACTATTTTCTTCTTTTAATTCGCGAATAGTTTGCGACCTAGGTCCTCAGGAATACCTGATGAAATACCTAATTGCGGAAGATTGGGACACCTGGGCCTATAAGATTAAAGCTGTTATGGAATATAGAATCTTACATGGAGATACTAGACTAAGGACTGAAATGGAGAAAATATACTTTATGTTGCAGTACGTCCCTAAGGAGGAACCCTACCTTTTCGTATACGACAAATATTGGGATATATGGTTAGAAAATGGAGGTTTTAATGCAATCAAACATACTTACTGGAACCAATACTTTCCTATCAGAGGGCAATTCATCACCGATCTTAAATACCGTGTAAATGAATGGAGAATTCGTGAGAAAAGAAGTTGGAAGCCCTCTACCTCATCACCTCTAGTTAGAGGAACCTATCATGTGGGGGGAAACTCGAGAATTAATGTGAATTCTGAGAACCCTAGAGTTAAATCTGAGCCGCAAGCGTCCTTTAGAGCTGCAAAAAGAGCTAGGTACCAAACTTTTGAGGATGAGTTCATACCCGAGGACTACCACATAGCGTCAAAGCTCAGAACTGTTACCTACATTTCCGATGATGAGGGGAATAATAGGACATTAATTGCAGTGATTGGGGAAGATAATGTTGAACCTATACTTGACTTAGAAAATGAGGAAGAGGAAGATCCTAATGAAAATGAGCTTGCTGAAGGGGATCCGATTGAGGAAAATGACCAAGAAGCAGAAGAAGAGCCCATAGAAGAAGAACCTCTGGAGGAAGAACCTCCAGAGGAAGATGAACCTATAGAGGATGACGAGTCTTCTGAGGACGAAGCTGTCATGGAAGAAGGAATAGAAAATCCTAACTTAGATGACGAAGCTCACCATTATAGTCCCTAGTTTCTTTTGAATATATAATTAGGATTATAATATTATTTTATCCGTTTATTTCAGTTTTAATAAGGCTTGCATGCCAAGTAGCAAGTTAGTATTCTTTTATTCCTTTATTTATTCATATTATGTTTCCTTGGAAACAATAAATTTTACCCTTTTCAATAATAATACAACAGTTTTATCCTTTTATTTGATGTAACATCTTATTTGAGATGTTTATATTGCAAGTCAATAGAGACTTAATGATTGTTCACAATAAAAACGTGTTATATGAACGTGCCAATGTGTAGTAGTTAAATAAATAAACGACTATGTGCACGTCGCTGAAACAACCGTTGTGTCATTTTTTTAGCGCAGAATGGTTCGTCAAGGCGGCACGCCTGATACCTTTCTGAATGTCGAGCAATCGATTCGTGATCTAGTGCAGATCACAGCTAACCTAGCCCAAGGGCATAACCGGGATGGGGACTTGTCTGAAAAGGTTGCCCGTAGGAACCCCCCAGTACTGAATGGGAAAGGGGGACCTGAAGAATTGGAAAACTGGGTTGGGGAGTTTGATAAGCTGTTCTTTACCCTCTCATGTCCAGATGACAAGACTGTGCCCTTAGCAAGCTATTACCTGCAGGGGGATGCCCATTTTTGGTGGACCCAAGCTAAGGATAACCTCCTCAAACAACCTGACTTTGGGTGGGAAACCTTCAAGAAAGCCCTGAGGGATAAGTATTACCCTCCATACCTCAAGAAGCAGAAAGCCCAAGAGTTTATGATGCTAGAACAAGGGAACCTGTTTGTTGAGGAGTATTATCGCAAGTTCATTGAGCTGATGAGATTTGCTCCTGAAATTGCCCCTACTGAGGAAGCTAAGGCCTCACGTTTTGAATTAGGGCTCACCCTTGACCTACAAGGGAGACTGGGGGGAAATACTTTCACCTCGTTGGACCATATCTTTGGCAAAGCTGCCCACCTATATGCCATAAGGAAAAGAGAGGAAGGGGGTAAACAAGGTGCGAAGCGAAAGGAGAATCCAAACCCTGAGGTTCAAAGGTTTGAAAAGAAACACCAGGGGAACCAAAACAACCAAACCATCCAAAGAAACTTCGGTAAGGGACCCAACAACAACAACACTCACCACAATAGCAATAACCGCAACAATAACACCAACAACCGCAGACCTGAGCGTGTGTACAGGTGTAAGAAGTGCCCAAACAACCATCCTGGGCGAGATTGCGAGGCTAATAAGGTAGAGTGTCGTGAATGTGGAAAGTTGGGGCATAGGGCGTATGAGTGCTACTCAAAGAATAAGGTTAACCCCAATGGTCAGAAGAAAGGGAACTATGGAGACAAGCCTAGGAATGGGAATGGGAATGGTGGAAGTGCATACAATGGGTCAGGAAACTCTAATTACTCTAAACCACCAACTAATGCAAATAACCAGGCACCATCTGGGAACCATCTGACCAACAACAATGATAATAAGGGCAAAGGGAAGTTGTATATGATGACAGCTAGTGAAGAAGAAGCTCGTAGAGATGTTGTCACTGGTATTTTCTCTATTAACTCAATTCCTGTTAAAGTATTATTCGATTCTGGAGCATCTTTGTCTTTTATTGGCCATAAAACTGTTAGAACGCTAGCACTGGTTGAGTCCGAGTCAATTTCTATGCCTATAGTTATTCTGCCTGGGGCTTCTTTCCTTCCGATCTAATAGAATTTAATTTATCGAATCAAGACGTCATTCTGGGAATAAGATTTTTCGACCCTACCTCGATAAATTCGTAGTCATGTTCATAGACGATATATTGATCTATTCAAGGACCAAGGAAGAACATGAGGGACATTTGAGGCTTATTTTGCAACACTTAGGGAGAACCAACTGTATGCGAAGTTTTCAAAGTGTGAGTTTTGGTTAGAAAAAGTGTCATTTTTGGGTCATTTCGTCTCTAAGGAGGGTGTGTCGGTAGATTCTGCAAAGATAAAAGCTGTGAGTGAATGGCCTACGCCAAAGAATGTCACGGATATAAGGAGTTTCTTGGGTTTAGCCGGTTATTATAGGAGGTTTGTGAAAGACTTTTCGAAGATAGCAAAACCCATGACTAACTTAATGAAGAAAGATTGCAAGATTAACTGGACTGATGATAGTGAGAAAGCCTTTCAAACACTCAAAGAGAGATTAACCTCAGCACCTGTTCTAGCTTTGCCTAACAGGGATGAGGGGTATGATGTCTATAGTGATGCGTCAAAGAATGGGTTGGGTTGTGTTCTTATACAAAATAGGAAAGTTATAGCTTATGCGTCCCGTCAACTGAAACCTTATGAAGTTAATTACCCAACACATGACCTAGAGTTGGCCGCAATTGTCTTTGCCTTAAAAATCTGGAGACATTACCTTTACGGGGTGACTTGTCGAATTTTCACCGATCACAAAAGCCTCAAATACATCTTCACCCAGAAAGACCTTAATATGCGACAGCGTAGGTGGTTAGAGCTCATTAAGGACTATGACTTAGATATTCAATACCATGAGGGTAAAGCAAACGTTGTGGCTGATGCTTTGAGTCGTAAGTCTAGCCATAGCTCCGAACACCTTGGTAGTTCTCGACAAACTTTGTGAAGAATTCTCTAAACTCCAACTCAAGTGGTTCATGAAGGGGAAGTGGAAAAGCTATTGAGTGCCCTAACCATCCAGCCCAACTTCCTAGATGAAATAAGAGAGGGTCAACCTGGGGATGTGAAACTTGAGCGGGTCAAAGCAAAACTTAAGGAGGGAAAAGCAGAAGGGTTTAGAATCCATGAGGATGGGAGTATACGCTACAAGGGTCGGTGGTGTGTACCACAAAAATGTGAAGAGTTGAAGCAAAAGATAATGAGTGAAGGTCATAATACGAGCTTTTCCGTCCACCCAGGGGGGGATAAGTTATATAAGGACCTCAAAAAGATGTTCTGGTGGCCTGGGATGAAGAGGGCAGTAGCCGAGTTTGTTTCCAAATGTCTAACGTGTCAGAAGGTTAAGAGTGAACACAAGAGACCTCAAGGCAAAATTCAACCTCTTGACATTCCAACATGGAAGTGGGATTCGATATCGGACTCGGACTCGGGGAGGCAATAACACAATATGGGTGATAGTGGACCGATTGACCAAAACTGCAAGGTTCATACCCATGAAAGACACATGGAGTATGGAAGCCCTAGCCAAAGCATATGTTAAACATGTCATTCGACTGCACGGAGTACCCACGAGTATAGTGTCTGATAGGGATTCGCGATTCCTTTCGAATTTTTGGGAAAAGGTACAGGAAGCATTTGGTAGTGAGCTATTGATGAGTACCGCCTTTCACTCAGCTACAGACGGTCAAACAGAAAGAACCATCCAGACCTTGGAGGACATGTTAAGAGCTTGTGCCTTAGAATACCAGGGATCATGGGAAGACCATTTAGACCTCATAGAGTTCTCATACAACAATAGTTATCATGCTAGTATCAAAATGGCTCCATTTGAAGCATTGTATGGGAGAAAGTGTCGTAGTCCTTTGTGCTGGAACGATATTAGTGAGACGGTGGTGTTAGGTCCTGAAATGATTCAAGAGACTGTTGATCAAGTGCGAGTCATTCAAGAGAAGATTAGGGCTGCACAGGACAGGCAGAAGTCCTATGCGGATCAGAAGCGAAGGGAAGAGAACTATGAAGTTGGTGAAAAAGTGCTGCTTAAAGTGTCTCCAATGAAAGAAGTGATGCGATTTGGAAAGAAAGGGAAACTAAGCCCTAAGTTCATAGGACCATATGGGATTTTGGCGAAAGTAGGCAAAGTGGCTTATCGCTTAGATTTGCCAAACGAGTTAGAAAGGGTTCACAACGTATTTCACATATCCCAACTCCGAAAATACGTACCTGACGAGTCGCATGTCCTAGAACCTGTAAACGTCGAGTTAGACGAAACCTTGTCCTATGAAGAGAAACCCATCAAGATCCTAGACCACAAGGTGCGTAGTACGAGAAATAAGGACGTCAAAATCGTGAAGGTGTTGTGGAGAAATCAGAATACTGAAGAAGCCACGTGGGAAGCAGAAGATGAGATGCGTCTGAAGTACCCTGAGCTTTTTCAAGAGGTAGGCGAGTTACGGCGACGTAACTTTTCTTTTAAGGGGGGAAGAATGCGATAGAATTTCGCGCTTTCCCCTTAAGTTTGCTTAAGTTTGTTATTTATGTGTATTATTGCTTATGTGACTTGCGAAAACTAGAAAACGCTTGTGAAATTTTGGGACTTAAAAGTGCAAAAGTTCGTCGTTAAGAGTGGCTACCTCAAAGTTTCGGGACGAAACTTCCTTTAAGGGGGAAAGTCTGTAATACTCCGTATTTTTGGGAGTTATTTTGCTAAATAAGAAAATATAAAGTAAAAGTGAAAGTATTTTATAATATAGTTTAGGTAAGACTACAGTTATAATTTAACTATATAACCTACTGTTGTACCTAATTAGTTTATAGTTTGGTTTCGTTTAATTTTCCAAATAAAATAAGAAATCGGAATTTGAGTTGGGAAACAAATCCTATTAAACCAAGGATTCTCATGCTATAAATAGGAGAAGAAAAAAAAAAGAAAGGAAAATAAAACCCTAAGCTCTAATCACCGTTACTTTCCTTCTCCTCCCTCAAAGTTTCTCTCTCCTCTCTTCTTCTCCCCTCGTCACCATTCTCCTCCCCCCCCCTGAATTTCGTCGGCCTTCGAAGAGGTCGTGCTGTGTGTGGGGTGTGCGACGCGAGGCTCGAGTGTCATCGTTGTTGTGCGAGTGGTGTGGCTCGACGGAGTTGTGCGAGTCGAGTGTGCGAGCGGGCCTAGCGAGTGTCGTCGCTGCCGTCGAGTGTGCGAGCGAGGCTCCGAGTGTCGTCGGTGCTGTCGAGGCGAGGGTGCGACGCGAGGCTCGAGTGTTATCGCTTTGTGGCGAGTGGTGTGACTCGACGAGGTTGTGCGAGTCGAGTGTGCGCGCAAGGGTTGTGTGCGAAGGTCGAACGGTGTGCGTGCGCCGAGGCTCGAGGGCGTGGCCGGTGTGTCACGGAGTCCGTCGCCGGTAATTGTCGCCAGTAAGCCACATCGGTATAAAAAAAAAATAAAATTCTCTCTTTTCTTCTTTAAATTGATTGTAAAATCTGATTTTTGTTATTCTTTGGTATCTTGGATTAAGTTTGTAATTATAAGTAAAGATTAAAATAAGTTAAAAGAAATCAGAATTTTGCAAGCATATTAATTAGCTTCTAAATATGTAGTTTCGATAAAGTTTATGAAAAGAAAGTTTAAAGCAACACGATTGGTTAATTTTAATATTCAAAACATCATATTTTGTATAGTTGGGTAAGTCGATTTTATCTAATATTAGCAAGGACTTAGCACCGAAATATTCTTTATTATTCAATTAGGTCCCAATTTCATAAGCGGAACGTTTTAATAGTCAGCAAAGATTCTTCGTTACAAGGTACGTACGCGTACTAGTTCAGTTCGATATATTAGTATCATGTTAGGTTGTGATTGTCATATTGGAACCTAGAATCATGATAGGGAACTGTGGTTGATTATGATTGATGAGATTGTTTGGTAACATGAAATCAATTGGAAATCTGTATGTAATTCCTAGTTGTATGACTTGTGAGTTGGAATGAGTTATTATTGGTATGCGAAATGCTATCGTATCACAAGCATGAAATGAGGATTGGATTGAAAACATATGATTTATTGTTGTAACAAGGATGTTGCAAGAGATTGCTTTAATTAGAGAATTTTAGCAATGTACCTAAGAATTTAACGATTATATGTTCGATGTTGTATGAATGAATATCATTAAGAAGGATATTTGGCGATAACTTGTTGTTGGACTCCCTACAAGTAATGAACAATGGGGGGAGTGTGGGACTTGTTCTACACTCCTACGCAGGCCTACTGTGACGATAGTAGTGTCCTTATAAATTTTGATAACTCAAGTAGGCGGAAGGTTCCGTACGATCTTGGGGGTATGCATACTAAGGTGATGGATGTGGAACGGAACGAAACCGTATTTACATTCCATCTAATAGACCAAGTTGTCTATTAAGGATTAAGTAGCCCGTATGATTCTAGAAAGATGACGGTGCCCGTTCGATGCCAATTAAACTATAAAATTGAATTACAATATTCTTGTAGTATCATGCTAGGAATGATTATTATTATTCTATTTATGTTTACATGTGTTATTTAATCTTTATGTATTTCAAAGATAGCCGATTGTTCGTTATTTGTGATGTTTGTTGACCTGTGATGAACCATTGATGCTACAATGGGGAGCAGACTAGGTGTGCTGGTGTTGCTGCATGATGTTGAGCATACGGGGGATATGCATGATGTTGAGCATACGGGGGATAGATCCTAGTCTTGAAACTTTAAAGCGTTTTAATTAAGCATTATAAGACTATTATGATTTACTTAATTAGTTGTGGTTTTAATAAAAAGGGGTCCTTGGTGATTCCCGAGTTGTAGTTTAACGTAAACATTTTATTTCCGCTGCAATGTAGTTTTCTAAATAAGGAGTTGTTAACATTTTGATTTTATTATGCCTTGCGTTTCACCGCGGCGGTAACACTCCCAAAGTCGATGCAAAGTAGTTTAGACGTGTATGGATTTTGGGGGTGTTACAGATCCAAGGAACGCCCTTCCGATGCTTAAGTCAGTAAAGAAAAAACTTGTAGCACTTAAGTACTGCTTTTCACTAGAAAAATTATTATCAAAGAGGGCAATATTTCTTTACCAAAGAGGGCAACTAATAATTTGCTCTAGTTGAAATGATAAAAAAAAAGGCAACTATAAGTTGTCATTCTTAAAATTAACAAAAACGACATTTTAATAAGTTGCCTTATTAGACAAGGGCTAAAAGGGCAATTCTCGAATGTTTGCCCTCTCCGCACTACTTGATATTTGATAACAAACCGGGGTAAAATTCATACCCTTTTAGGATTATTTCTAAAAAAAAACCCAAATAACTCGCTCCATTTTTTATTTTTGGTGAAAACACTTTAGTCCTGCTCAAGCGCAAATAAACAGTATCCCCCTCCTAATTTAGGGTTTTTAAAAGAAGAAAGAAACAACTTGAAGTTTAGAACTCGTGAAATTGAATAGCAGCAGCAGTAATTCTTTGCTCTAGTTGAAGGTTTTAACAATGGCAATGTCGCCACAGTGCTTTCTCTTAACTCGCTGAACTCAGTGACTCAACTCAGAAAATAAAATTATCGCAATCGCAATTGCAATCGCAATCACATTTTTAATCGCAATCTCAACTCAGTGTTGAATTCCTCACAACTCAGTTGCTTATTCTTCAGCATCTTCAAGAGCAACGATAATCTCACTCTGATTTCACTTCACAAACTCTAATCTTAATCAGGTAACTTTCAATATTTTTCATTAAACTGTGATAAGCTCGTCACTTATACATTGGTTTGAATTCCTAATGTTTTTTTAGGTTACGTTATGATATTATTGGAGCTCGCTAGAGAATTCTTTGAGTGATTTGCAATTGGCTTCAACAATTCAAGGTGTTATTGATTAATTCGAGTCATTTTTAGAAATTTTCGAGTAATTCTTAAGTAATTATGTGGTATTTGACTGTCTCAGTTTTTAATTTTTGCGTCTCAATGTTATCCGATTTTTGATGGATCAAATTGCATTTACATTATGATTAGTTTAGCTTAAATTAGATATATGGGGTTTCTCCCCAATTTCTCATTTTACTTCACTTCAAACCTTTGGTTAGTTTCTTCTGCCAAATTTCACAAAGTCCCCAAATCTTCTGTTTTTGATTTATGTTCCATTTTTTGCTCGAGATCCACAAAACATCTTGAAAATTCCTAATCAGCATTGTACGTTTCACAATTGTGCAGATTTTTGAGCTTTCCAGCCGGTTTTCTGATTCTTCTACTTCGAGCGATTTCCTAACAAGTTCTTACAGTTTCAAAGGGTTTCTTCGAATTCTTGCCTTTTTTCCTTAATCTCATGTAATTACCATCTTCTTGTATCTTTTAGATAATTTCATTATGTTAAACCCGTCTATAGCCTCTGATAGCCAAAAATTTTCCAAGTTCCCATCTCCTACAGCTGATAGTGACTTTACTTCAGGTAGTTCTTCTACTGCTTCCCTCAAATCTGAACTTCTAAACGTCGCCCCCAAATTACTTAAAATCGCCCCAACTACCATTATACCCTTGGCTGTTTTTACAACTCTCTCTCCACCACCACCTAAAATCACTAACCACCAATCGCTACCTCTCCAACCCACCGACGATCACCATCGACGAGCACAAAATTCCGACGAGTAATTTTTTTTTTTAAATGAATTTCATGGGTCCAACGTGTAGCCCGCACGTTGCCCATGGGGCACAACGCCTGGCTACGGGCGTTGTGCCCCATAGGCGAACGGGTGGCCTACACGCTGGCTCCATGGGGCACAATGTCCAGTGCCGGACGTTGTGCCCCATGGGGCCAACGTGTAGGCCACACGCCGCCTACGGGGCACAACGTCTGTGACGCGTGCCTTGTGCCACGCGTGCGCCACATGCCGTGGCCTACGAAATTCGTTTAAAAAAAAATTTGTTTTAAAAAAAACGTCGGAATTTTGTGCTCGCTTCGTGGTAATTGGCGGTGGTTGGCGGTGGTGATCGTGGGTGGTGATGGCGAAGATAAGAGAGAATATGAATTAGGGGAGTAAAAATCAAAACAAAAATCGTAAGGGTATAATGGTATTTTTAGAGGAGTTGGGGGCGATTTTAAGTAATTTGGGGGCGACGTTTAACAATCCTCCCTCAAATCTGTATCACGGTAGTAGATCTAGCTATGGAGCGTAAATCTAAATTAGGTCGGGATAGGCCTTGCAACACTTCTGGTAGGGTAGGTACATAAAACCGTAAAGAGTCCCCACGATGAGAAATCTATGGCCCTTCGTCACGAATTCGGGATCGAGTTACTAACCCAATAGATCCGGTATTGGAAGCGACTTTGTACACATTTTGCCCTTATCGGCACATATGTGGTTAGACTCATTTGCAAAAATAAAGCATGTTAGGTTTGACTAATTCGGTAGCATGGTCGGCCTAGTGGAGTTGTCACCTCGCTCAAATATTTTATGTGTCCTCGTCTCCGCTGCTCTTGGCTCCTCAATTGTTCCCCCGTCGTGCCTCCGTCGTCCGAGCTTGTAGAAATGTTGGATACCGACGGCGAAGACACGATAAGTTGATGAAATTTTGGACGAGGGTGATGATGACATCAACTCTAATGACGTTCTTACCGTGGAGGTTGACATGATGATGGATGATGAAGCTACAAACATCAAGGTTGAAGATGATGTTGAACGTCCACCGGAAGTAATAGAACCACATATTGACGAGTCTTTTTGTTACTTATTCATGCCCGTATGTGAGAAAGGTACTCCCTCAATTGTCCAAATTGACGACAAGTGGCGTGCTACTTGCATTAGATACAATTTTTCTCGGGATAAGCCTAAAGATTATGGGTTCCTACCAGTTATCGGTTAGTGTTGCCTTCCTCGGGATGTTGTGTATCTCGATTGCCTGCTTGGGCACGTGGCCATTTATGCTCACCAACTTGACTTTGGGTTGCGTTTTCCTCTTGACCCGTTTATTGTCAAAGTATTTACCGTTTTCAATATCTGCTTGGCGCAAGTGATGCCACTGTGATGGCGGAGCTTAATTGCATTTTCTTAGCCTTTAATCACAGTTAATTGGCTACCCACTACAAACATGCCACCCAACCGGCAAAGACGTTTACCTATTTCTACCACATTTGGTGGTAGAGGCCATAAAGGGCTAGGCCGAGGTCAAGGTCGATGTGACGGGGACGTTGAGAAGGCTGAAGACAAGGTTCTCGGCAAAGCAACACAAGCTGAAAGCATTTTTTGTTGTTGTGATTGTTTTGTAAAGAACCGTGAATTATCCAAGAGTATTGGATGACAACTTTAAAGCATGTGTTGTTAAGGCTTTTTCTGATAAGGTTGTTCTTGCTGTTATTGTTGTGATTGAATCGTTTTCAAGTAAAGGAACACCAAAGCTTGTTTTAACTATGTTTTATGGGGTAGTACTCAGCTTCGCTGATTTGTGTGTACGTTTTGTTTTCATTTTTTGTGGCCTGTCACTATCACTAATAGATGGCAGTGTTCTATATGTTGCAGGTTCAAGATTTGAAGTTCTCTAAAGTTGAAGGTTTTAGATTGCTAAAGTATGAATAGTAGTATTAATCTGTATTTCGAAGTCAGGCCGCTCAACTTGTAATACTTTAGTTATTAATTTAATTCTTGTGCAAAGTTTAATTCAAGTTGTTAATAGTAATTAAATTGAATTAGATCCGTATTTCGATTTCCACATTATCTGATATAGTTCAAAGAGTGTAATTGTCGCTATTGGTCAGCTCGACCATAAATTCTTTAATTCTACTGTTCATTAAGTTGGTCGAGAAGGATGGCCTGTTATAGCAAACCCTGAACTTGCTTAGCATTCCATCTATCTATTTCTTTCTAGCTTTGCATAACTCTGACCTTGCATAGCATCTCTATCCAGATTCTTTCAGCCTTGCGTAACTCTAACCTTGTTATAGCGTCCGGCTCATGCATCCTTAAAGAGTCTAAGTTTAATTTGCATTATTGCATAATTATTTGCATTATTATCTAAGTTGTTTGTAGCTATCTCCTAACATCTTCTCCTGCAGGCTAAAACAAATTGCTTATAGTTATCTTCTTGCAAAATAACTTTGTTTTGCAGAAACTGGCAATATATAGAGCAATTCTAGACTACAAAGCGTTTAAAATTGTCCTCTGTCCAGACACATAATACTTTGACTTTCAGTTTCACGAATATTAGTCAAAGTGGGGGCTCATGTAGTCACTAATCGGTGTCTCCCTATAAGACCCAACGACGAAACATATCGCCGTCCCACTCTGGCCCGGGCCCAAAAGGAAGTGCACTAGTTCCAAGCCCAAAAATCTTTTTAAAAACATGAAATCTTTTTAATAAATCAAAGCTCAATTCTGAAAGCCAAATTAATTATTCATGATAATTAATTGTATTTTTAATTTAATTATTCTTGATAATTATTTTCTAAAGGATATTATTAAAATCAGAATTTTATTTCTAAAGAGAACTGATTTCAGATTTCAAAAGATATTATTTCATCAAAGATAAAAACAACTCTTTTAACAAATGAAATCCGCTCAGATATGCTTTGCGTCAAGCGCACTAGGATGCGCGTGTGCAACATTGAGAAAGTTTACAAAGCCCGGAAATGCAACCAGTGTTGCGTCTGACGCAGCCACAGTGCATAGAGCGCATCCTAGCTGCGTCAGACGCACGGAGGTGCGCCAGGCGCACATTGGTTGCGTGGTGCATCACGGTCATGTGCCTAGCGCACCACTGTTTCGCCCTTCTTTGTGTGATTTTGAGACTTGTTTTCCCTATACATAGATTGATTTTCAACGAACATTTAACGGACTTACCTACAAACTTTGTGTACGCTCCCGCTACGAAAATCTCTCCAAATACTCTCTCAAACATTACAAACACACAATCAAGCACTTATATTCAATTTCCATTTAAGCTTCAAGATTGCTCTGCCTACGGAACGTTATTCAAGACGAAGGCGACAAATGTATAATTCCTGAGGGTCAATTGCAATTTAATTCCTTTTTTACGAATAATCAATTTGTCACGATGTCGATCGTAAAGGAATTCACGCTTTAAATTTCTTATATATTCTAGTCTCTCATGTTTTTATTTCTATATTTCATTATTATTCATATGCATGCCAATATGCTTTAATTCTTTCATCATCGGAGATGCTTATTTTTCCTAATCAAGACCTAAATAAATGTTCTAGAGCTAAATTCAGATAATTTGCACAATTGGATTAGGTTCCTTGTAATTTGATTGCATAATAACGTGTCACCAAAAATTAGTCTTTTACGTGTTTAATGAACCGACATATAAGACAATTTTGAGTACAGGTGTCCAAGTGTAGGACAAACTCAATAGTCCGGATACTCCACTCAAGGAAGACGAATTAAGCAAAGACAAATATTACGAGCGGGAAGGAATATGTTCGGCTGCATGGAGAAAAAGGCCAGTTGGATGAGTTAATGTCCAAGCCAATCCTAGGTCTAGAGGAAAGTATACATAAAAGCTCAACATGTGTAACGTCTTTTATGTTGGATCACACCGGAAAAGTGATGCTCCACACTCGCCGGACCTCCCTTATCATGTTAGGAAAAAATATGTTAGTATTTTTTGTTCTTGTATTAATGTATGTCATTGTCAACGTCTCAGTCTAGTGTTGGGTTCCCAAGCTCTAGCATGTTTTGCTAGCATAATTGTGGTCCTAAGTATCTGTCTTTTTTCCGATGTCCAAAAAAGGCCAGGGGGATGTCTAATGCATACAAAAACAATCATCCACGTTCAAAGAAATAACCCAGAGCCGCCATACATATGTTAATCATTTAACTGTTTGGAATATAAAAATGCAATGAAAATTAAATTATTACTACAACCTAGGAAGCAAACACTGATAATAACGTGTTAATGCATGCCTCCAAAATCAGTTGGTATTAAAAATATACGCCTCTTACCCACTCTTGACTTTCTACTATCGCCTTCTCTGCTTCAACTCATATACTGATCTCCTATATATATTCAACTCTGCTTCATCAATTTCGCATACCCATAAATCAAACTAAAGTTTAGAACACACAAAAAAGCAAACCATAAAATGGAAAATTTCCTTATGAAATTGAATGTAATTTCATTTATGTTTTCATTATATAGTCTCCCACTCTCTTTAGCTCTTCAACTTGGTTTCTACAGTTCATCATGCCCAAATGCAGAAAACATAGTTCGACAAATTGTTCAGCAGCGGTTCAACGGTGATTGATCTGTCCCAGCAGCCTTGCTGCGCATGCATTTTCACGATTGCTTTGTTAGGGTAAGATTTTCAGCTTTCTAAGGATCTACTACTTCGTGCGTTGCTTTGGTTGCAACATTTTAATTTTCACGCTTGCCACTATAACAATTTGATAATAAATTTTTTAAAGTAAAGTTGTAATAATCTTATATTCTTAGATGAACATACGATGCCAATTTCTATTTTTAAACCACTATCCACATCTTGTGGGTCTCTAAAAAATCATATTTTTAACATGCACATGGAGCCGAATTTTACAATAACTTATGTATATAACTAGAGTAGTATTACTTGTAAATCACCAAAAGTAGTCTATGTCAAATGTAAATAGTGTGAAATTTTAAACTGTTGTACTACAATGAGAGAAAACAGATAGAGATTTATTTTTCCTTTATATACACCTTGACAAATCATTCATGCATACGTACGGTAAACATTCTATCTTGTTTTTGTTCAAAATTAAAAATTATTTCGCCTTAACACCTTGAATCTTCTCTAAAGTTTTAAATTGTGATAAGGATCATGTACTAATAGTTTATTACTTAACACTATAATATAAATGTATAAATCTTCCAAAAACTTTTGCACTTGGCATCTTCATATTAATATACTTCGAAGATAGTTGCCGGCTCTACGCCTGTACTAGCTACGTACAAGCTAGAAAAAGGTCATAATAATTTGAGCAATGATTAGAAAATAAATTTAGGTTTCTTTTGGTTGGAAAAAAAAATATTCCTACTAGTAAACACAAAAATGTAGATCGACTTTTTGTTATTTGGATCCTTGCATCGACAGCTAGAGAGGAAAGAAATAATGGATATGTAAGGCTGCTAGAAAGGGAGTGCATGGGTTGGGACGGAGGAAGGAGGATTGAGTGGGCATTTGTTGCTTAAGGAAGGATGATAATATAATATGCTCCATCCTTGAAATAACTATTCTCTACCATTTTTAATGCTATTTTCAATAGTTCGTAGTGTAGGAACATATATATGCATATATAGCGGAATTTCAAGAAACAATTTCCTAACATCTATCATAGGCACATAATCAAACACATGAATCATTCAATAGGGATTAGATGTACAAACTTTGTAGCGTGATTTCCTGTTGTATGCAAGCTTCGAAGATATGAGAGCCCTAAGTGTTGGCTTCTCTAATCGACCCAAGAGCACCAGGTTGAACACCAACGTCTCGCTAGAACGTAAGAGAAGAGTTGTCTTGCTTTTAGGTGGTATAGGCGCCGGTCTTAGGGGAGGAGTTTAAGGTTTCTCAAGCTCTGTCTTTTGTGAAAATAAAATGCTTAATGAAGTGATGCCTAAACCCTAATATATTATATCCTATATATAATAGAAGAATCCTAGGCAAGTTAGGAGAACTAATTCGCCTCATATTCCCCTTATGGCCGCCCAACCCTTATCCTAAATGGATTTGGATTGCTTTGTCCCACTTGTGTTACAATGTGTGACTTCATATGATTAAAATATATTAGTTGTAGGCCCAATCAACATTGTCCTACTAAATAATTAACTTTATTATCTTCATAATTAAATTCAAAAATATATTTTATAATTGCGGGATGTCTAAGGATATATTCTTTCACATAGGACAAATTCACAATAACTAGAAAGCTACTTTCCCTATAAAACGGTTTCCACCCAATGGAACACTCTCTTAATGCAACTAACTAAGAGCGTGTGCAAAGTTAAATGTTATGATGCATAAGAGTTTAAATCATCTCTTATGTGTACCATTTATGTGCCACTTATTCTAATTGATTGGTCAATTTTAACATGTTTTAAAATTTTAATTCGAAATTGGTGAGCTACAGTGATTTTACTAACTAATAAAATAAAGTGCCAAAAAAGTGGTACACAAAAGGTGACACATAAGGTTTTAAGTTGATGCATAGGGCCCTTCATCTTAGATAGCCTAACGCATCTATTGTTAAAAGGTAACTTAATTTACAATTAAATGCATGGTACATGATTGTTTTGTAGGGTTGTGATGCATCAATTCTAATCGACTCAACAAACAACAACCAAATAGAGAAAAACAACAGCCAAACAGAGAAAGTTGCAGGTGCAAATAGCACTGTAAAAGAGTATACACTAAACGACCAAATCAAGGCTGCTCTAGAACAATTATGCCCTCAAACAGTTTCTTGTGCAGATATCATAACACTCGCTACTCGAGACGCGGTTGCCCTAGCTGGAGGCCCTAGATACAATGTTCCCACAGGTAGGCTTGACGGGTTCATTTCTCGGGCTAGTGAAGTTAACCTTCCTGGCCCGAGTTCGACCGTTTCGCAAGTCCAACAATCATTTAGTGCCCGTGGATTGAGCCTCAATGATATGGTGGTCTTATTAGGTGTATTGGAGTTGCCCATTGCAATTTTTTCCAAGACAGGTTATCAAACTTTCAAGGATCAGGGGCTCCGGATCCTACCATGGATCGTGCTCTCGCAAACCGGCTTAGTAGACTTTGTGGAGCGAATCCAAGCGCAAATCCTAGTACTTTCCCTGGATCAAAACACGTCTTTTGTGTTTGATAATGAGTTCTATAATCAAATTAGAAAGAACCGAGGAATACTGAATATTGACCAAGAAATTGCACTTGATAGTTTAAGTGCGAGATTGGTCTCGAACCTTGCCGGTAATAACAACCTTTTTAGGCAAAGCTTTGTAAATGCGATGATTAAATTGGGGAACATTCAAGGTAATGGTGGAGAAATTAGGAGAAATTGTAGGAGGAGAAATTAAAAACAAAATAGGGGGTTGTTTAATTTGATCAAAGAAAAATAATGAGTCCCTTGTTTAATGTTCTTTTTCTCCACCTTGTAGTTAATCATGGTCGTCCATGTTTGTTTTTTTAGCCATCCGAATCTTTTGTCTCTATCAATTCAATAATATGAACGTCATGGGACATTTGTAGGTATCACATTTTGTCTCTATCTCTAAAATAACAGTATCATCTAATAAGGTATTTACCAAAACTGCTAAATTCATTATTTATATTTCCATAAATTTTAGTCATCACATCAAACCAATATCATCATCATAGCCCCAAAGTTAAACACTTACTTTTCCAACAATGTAATAACATATTCTTAATCAAATTTCTTACATAGCTAACATCAAGCGTTCAAACTCTTAATTGCTCAAGATTCTATCAACCCACATAGTGGTTTACTTTTCATCACAACTGCAATTTCCTCAACTGTTTCCTATCACCTCTTTTGTAGGAACTTGATTACTTGAATTCATTTATTATACATTTCTAAATTATATCAATAACCATGCCAATAAGACATTTATCTAATAACGTTTCAAACAGAAAAGTTTTCTTGTATTGAATCTTTCAAAGGAAATCAAGCACTTACTTTTCCAAATTAAGTTTTCCTTCGACAACCAATGATTGCTTCCTAATCACACACCATGTAGCTATTACGTCTCCAAGTAGCACATTCCTATTCCATTGAGATATTAATTTGACTAACTTCTTCAATCGATGCTTCACTTAACAGTCATAATTCGTTCTTCAACACAAACCATAACATCCAAAAATCATATTATAACGTAATTCAACTATTTAAACTCAAATCTTCAATGATTGAAGTAATGTTAATTACTTTCTAATTCCTCAAGTAGAATTTCTAAGTCCATTTTAAAATTTTGAATCCCAAAATTATCGTATGAGCTCTCGTAAAATGAAATTCAATCCCAAATTATCATGTCATTAGAGGAGTGGATAATGTCCACAAAACCATCAACCTTGGATATTCATAATTCCATATGGCTTAATCTCTTAATCATTCAAATATATTCCTAATCGTCATAAAATCTCTAAACACGCTTTACATTATTTCCCACACACATTTTGTGTCTTACCTCGAACATCAAATATAGCCATCCATGCCTCAAAAGATCATCATTTTATCCTCAGGCCATTCAACATTGAACTTTTTACATAATTCATACAAAGTTATAATCTCATAATTTTCCATTCAGCGTCTTAGATTTGACTAACCCAAAGCTTAAGGTTATACCAATCTCCAAATAATACTTCAAAAGATCCTAAGTCAAATTCTCATTTCTTAAATGCTAATAACCCCAAGAATCCTTAACTTTCTCAACGTCTAAATTTCGAAAGGATCATACCTAGGCGGTGCAAAGTCTAAGACTCCAATTGAGCAGGGGTATACCACACGTCCTTAAGTATTGTTTTATGATTTTTAGTTTCAGTAGTTAAGCCCAATGATATTAGCTAGTTGATTGGTTATTGTTGGGCCCTAATCTGAATTTCTTTGGTGAATTCATTTAGTAACTAGATGGGCTAACCTTGTGAGGAATAAACTGATTTAGTATTGTTAAATAATTTTAGTTAATTAGTAACTTATAATAGCTGGGCTTAACATCTGATTTGGTTAAGTTAAGCTACTTAGTTTAATTTTATTACTTCAAGTTGTGGACTTAATGGACTAATTTATTTAGCTTCAAACTAAGCCACCTAATTTACTTCATACTCATAGTTGTCGGGTTAAACTAATCATTCACTTTATTTTTGTAATCGGAAATTTATGAGTGAACATAAGGATCTCTTAAGTTGTATAATGTCTATGTATTAGTTCATAAGTTAAATGACAACTATGTTAGGATATTAATGAGAACATTCAGGGTAATTAGATCAATAATAATCAATCCAGTTTAGTAGTCATCATGCCGAAATTGATAGTTGGGCTTAGACGAGTAATTTGATAAGTTCCATCACCAGTGTAAATTAATAACTCATATTAGGGGTTGGAAATATAATGTTGTTATAATATAATTTTCTTAAAATATATTTTTTAGTAACATGATAAAAAAATTAGGATTACAATGACTTTAGTTTATCATTAGTCATGTATAATTTTATTATATTATTAGACAAGTAATTATAAGCAGTAAAGATGTTGTAAGTTTTATTAAAGGTTGATAACTTAGTAAATATGCGCTTAAGTTAAGATATAAAAAATGAAATAATTAGAATTTGAAAACCATAGCTACAAGTTAGTAAACATGGACTATTGTAAGTCAAGATTATTTATTATTACCCCTTTAATGTAGTTTTTATTTTTAAAAGATATTAAGAATAATAACACGATTCATAAGTCAAGACTACGATTATCATGCTCGACTAAGTATGCCTATTATGTTTAGAAAAACCCTATACGAGTAATGACATAAGTACTAAGACCCCCAATTAAAGAATATTTTAGAAAAGTCCAAGTCTAATTAAATAGTAATGAATTTCATTATTCAACTCTTAAAAAGATTAAGAGAAGGAATATTACAAGCCTCCCCCGGCTATCATGTAATTTATCTGCAATATCAGGTAACGTCTACTGCTAACGCCCGCACTCCCCTTTCAACTATGTTTTATGATGCTTTTATATGATGTTTTATGCTATGATGGTGTGCAGGAAATGAAATGTCTTATACAAATGAAGTTGATGAATTTGATGCAATGACAACTATGATTTATGTATAGATGATTTTATATGACGCTTATATGATTTTTGAAAAGTAATTAATGGAAACGAAACATTATTTATGAAAATATGTTCTACGAAATCCTCATGCTATGAAAAGTATGTTATATACTTCCTCCGTTCCATAATAAGTGAAACACTTACTATTTTTGAACGTTTCAAAATAAGTGAAACATACCTTAAATGGAAAAAAGAAAGTGACAAAATGACAAGAATACCCATCACAAACTTGTGTGGTTTGCTTTTCTCTCTCTCCTTTTGATAATGAAAAGGGTATTTTATGACTTTTTTTGAAAGTGATGTTTATTAAATCTTGTGCCCAATCCCTATGTTTCACTTATTATGGAACGGAGGAAGTATATTGCTAGCACCCGCTTTCCCCTTCTGAATATGATACCAAGTGTTTATTAAGAAAACATGATTTATGAATGATGTTACAAATACCTGATTATGATTACCTTATGATTATGGTTATGACTATGTTATGATTACGATTACGGTTAAGTAATGTAATTATGATTACGTTATGACTAACGATTATGTTTCATGATTACGATTACGGTTATGTAATGTCATTATGGTTACGTTATGATAATGATTACGTATTATGATTACGATTACGGTTATGTAATGCAATTGTGGTGCGTAAAAGCAACGAAACATGATAAAGTTAAGTGAAAGATGGTTCTTAGCAGTATTTTACGGGTACCGCAAGTGTCACCTATGTTGTGACCGCCCAACTGTTTACGGGCGCCATAAGTGTCACCTATGTTGTGACCGCCCGACTGTTTACGGGCGCCGCAAGTGTCACCTATGTTGTGACCGCCCAACTGTTTACGGGCGCCGCAAGTGTCACCAATGTTGTGATCGCCCGACTGTTTACGGGCGCCGCAAGTGTCACCTATGTTGTGACCGCCCGACTGTTTACGGGCCCCGCAAGTGTCACCTATGTTGTGACCGCCCGACTATTTACGGGCACTGCAAGTGTCACCTATGTTGTGACCACCCGATTGTTTACGGGCACCACAAGTGTTACCTTTGTTGTGACCGCCCGACTGTTATGTTCTGGGGAGACATCCCTTTGGTTGTACTAACATAGTTACCAAATTAAAAGATATATGATGATTAACATGATAAAGAATAATGATAATGTTTTATGATTATGATTTAATGTTTATGTTTACGAAATGGTTTTATTATTTCTTTCCTCGCTGTTTGCTGACAAAATGATGTGAAATGCTTTTACGATGTTAGGGTAGTATGTTACTGAGCCTCGGCTCATGACGTTTTGTTTTATGTTTTAAGTATGGAAGAACAGTTGCAGTATGGCTATTATAAAGAGATGTGTTGAGGAGACTATGGAGGATTCTCGGAGGTTTAGGATATTTTGTATGATGGATAAACAAGTATTGTTTTATGATGAGCAATTGTATAGATGAATTACCATTTTAGGCTATTATTTTATTAGTGGGCCATAACCCACGTGCTTAAGCTATGATTACGCTGCCAATTGAGGTTAAGTATTTTTGGGGCGTTATAGAGCCCTATTGTAACGATTTTAGGGGTTGCAATAGCCTATTTATATAATAGTGTATGAAAGGTATTCTTGGCTTGTTGGCAATTAGCACACCTGGACATCATTTCTTGCACTTCCATAATCGTGCTTGGCCAATAAAAGTGTTCACTCAAGATAGAAACAGTTTTATGAACACCAAAGTAACTATCAATTTGCAACGACAATGTTTAATAGAAACAATTTTGCAAATACATTATCGTTGCCGGTTTTTGGCTCTATTGTAACGGTTTTTAGGGGTTACAATAGTTCATTCATATAGTAGTGTATATGAAAGGTACTCTTGGCTCGTTGACAACCAGCAAAACTAGACACTACTCCTTGAACCTCCATAATCATGGTTGGCCAATAAAAGTGTTCACTCAAGATAGAAACAGTTCTATGAACACCAAAGTGACTATCGGTTTGCAACGACAATGTTTGATAATTTTTTTTTCCAAATGATAATGTTTGGAACATTGTCGTTGCAACCGGTAGTCACTTTTTCCAATACAATACCAATGCCAAAACCTTTTGGAAAATGTTTTGGTGACCTTAAGAGTTCCTCGATAAGAGATAGAGAGAGTATGATATTTGATTCATACTGGATAGAGAACTTGCAACCAAAATTATTGCAATTTTTATGTTATCTCTCATTAGTATTACCAACCCTAAGTGTTACCCTATCATTTTCCAAAATTTTAGCAAGCAAATTAAATGACTAAATTGCTATTATTAAAAATAATATTTGCACAAAAAGTTCCCTCCAAAAGAACTATAAGTATGTAGAAAGGATTCTGAATTCCCTCAAACAATGATATTCACGTCCTTTGACATGCTTCATACATAATGAATCAAACCAAATTGATTTCTAAAGATGATAAAATTAAAAGATTTAAATGAATTAATTAAATGAAAAAAATAAGGAATAATTGATTCTAATAATACAACCTTTTTGTTGTGGTCTAACATCCACGACTCTCATTAAGACACTTGGGCTCAGATGGGCCAACAGTAAAAGCCCTTTTAGGGGCAAATGTTGTGGTCTAACATCTACGGCTCTCTTTAAGACACTTGGGCTCATCAGAGCCGTACACGTGTCACCTTAGTCAAAAGGAAGAAAAGCCTTGAAACTCTGGGCTGCACTTAGCAGGGTTAAAAGGTTTAAGTTCTGGCCCAACATTCTGAGCCCAACAGTGCAAGATGGCTGAAGGAGAGTGGTTAATAGACATCCACCAGTCATGGTCTGCCACGTGTCATGATCTGATTCCTCAACCAATCAGAAGCCACTATTGTAGGTCAGTTTTAAGGTTAGCTGTCAAGATGCTATCACTATAAATACTCCAGAAATCAGGAGAAAAGGCATTCAAGGCAAACATTGCAAAGTTACTCTGTAAAACTACTCTCTCACTTTCTCTCTCTAGAATTACTTTTCTCTTACAAACACCTCATATCTGACTTAAGCTTCGGAGGGGGAGCCACCACCCAAACCTCCAGGGTGGGTTCCTTTTTGCAGGTTCGGGAACAAAGCTCAGGCTTGGACTTGGTTGATTCAGACATTGTTGCACAAGTCTCCAAAGAAGAACATCTAAGGGATACTAGTTTACTTGCTCGACAAGAAAGCACCATCTGCAGCTTACTTGTTGGACAAGGGACAAAACATTTGGCGCCGTTCGTGGGGAGACGCAACGATGATCGATTGTCAATCGTCCAACATTGCTAGGAATCGAAGCCTTCAAGTTAATGTCGAAGATACGGTGGAGCATGAAAGACCACCTCGAGGAAGAGATGAGCCCGTCCATCGTCCAAGTTGCTTCGAACCAAGCCAAGACCCATGGTCATTCAAGAGAATCTTGAACGTCCAAAGGATCGCCGCCCACTCGGAGAATGTTCTGAATGATTTTCGAGACTAGGATGGCAGTGGTCGTCCAGAAACGTATCAAGAGCAATATGTTGTTTTTCCGCTTAACCCCGAGCACCGCTAACAATCCACCTCCTCCTAGGGGACGTTCCCAAGAAGATCGTCCGTGCCCTAGCCGGCATGTTCGTCGGGAACCATCTAGGAGAACGGCAAAGAGGAAAGCAACAAGAGGATAAGGATCGGCGAAGAAAGATGGACTGGAACCTGGTGGTAAGGACCCGAGGACCATGTTCGTCCCAAGTGGGCACCGAATGGAAACAGATGCTAGGGAATATCTTGAAGCAAAGAGAGCCGCCGCAATACAACGATCGCCCACGGGTTCTACATCATACCCGAGAGACCCTCCATTGAGGTTGACATCCGAGAGGAGGGACGAAGTTTAAGTCACTCTCTTGTTCATCCACGGCGAGAGAAGACGGTGGCTCGGCCCTATGGTCTATAGGCGTCCATTGCCCGCAAATACGTCGTCCGATCCAGTGTTAAAGGAATATTGTAAGGAGTACATACCCCTTGAGGGACAGATGGGAGCCCTCCAGATTAACCGGCCCACTCCATTCTCGGCCGGGATAATGGAGGCGCCCCCTTCCCAAAGGTTAAACTCCCTACTATAGAACCTTTTGATGGAACAACCGATCCCGATGATCACTTATCTCGCTTACAAGCATCGGATGTACGTCCAAGGAGTAGATGATGCTACCTCGGGTGTAAGAACTTTCCAAGCAACTCGAAGGGAGTAGCTCGAAGTGGTTTAACAATCTTCCACCCAATTCGATCAATAATTTCACGTAACTCGGTTTCTTATTCACTAGTCACTTTGTTGCCAACAAGCAAGAGCAAAAAACAAGCATGCACCTAGAGCAAGGTCGTCCAAGGTCCTAAGGAGGCTCTTAGAAGTTTCGTTAAGAGATTCAATATGGAAGCTCTTGCATTCAAGATCTTAATCTTTGGAGTGGCCTTCGACGCCTTCATCGGGGACTAAGGCCGGGAAGCTTTAAGTTTGATCTTGTTAAAAAGAATATCTCCACTCTCGCCGAAGCTTTAAGGGAAGCGAAGCGTTTATTCACGCTACCGAAGTGTGTGCCGAGGCAAAGCATCCCGAGTCTAAGAAGCTGAAGAGGTTGCTCGCCCAAAGAAGAGCAACCCCAAGAAGGCCGAGACTTGGGGTAACCTCCACCACCACTTCGTCCGTAAGGAACAAGAGAAAAGAGGCTGAGCCATCCTCATCTAATCCTATTGAATTTAACAAAGATCAATACTCCATTCTCATGGAGATTAAGGATCGTATGAGTTGAAGGCCCCAAATGAGATGAAAACCCCTTATAGAAACAGGGGATAAGAGCAAGTATTGCCACTTCCACAAAGATTACGGTCACGAAACTAATGAATGCAAGCACCTTAAAAAGGCTTTGGAGGAATTAGCCCGAAAGGGAAAGATGAACTCCTATATGCCCCAAGGGGAAGGAAGTTTCGTGAGGAAGGACGATCGGGCATGCTAAGAAGAGAGAGAGTGCCGGCACAGACGAAGACGTTGTTCGGTAATCTCGGGAGGATTTGCAGCGGGAGGACCAACAAATAGGGGTCACAAAAAACTACCTTAGGGAACTCGGCCAAGTCTTGCTAGTTGATCGGACGAAGGCCGAGCCTTTCCCGAAAGTGGTAGTTAGTGAGCGGGATCGGGCGGAGTTGAGGACTCCCCATGATGATCCTTTGGTTGTGGAAATGAAAATAGCAAACTTGAAAGTGAGAAGAATTCTTATCGATACCGGAAGCTCGACGGATATCATTAGTGCCGATCGCTTGTCCGGACTAAAGTTTGATGAGAAGAACTTAGTTCCCGTTCACCATCCCATCATAGGGTTTGGGGGAGGAGTCATCCATCCAATGGGAACTGTGTTACTTTACCCGTTCGAGTGGGAGAGAAGGATGCGGCTAGAACCTTGTTTATCAAGTTCTTGGTGGTCCGAGACTTGACGACCTACAATGTCATTCTTGGACGACCAACTCGAATCATGTCAAAGAGCGTCATAGTAACTCACCCGATGTTGATGAAGTATGAGTGTGATGATGGCCGGGTTGGCTCATTATATGGAGACCCAGCAGTGGCTAGGGAATGTTATTTGACTACCCTCAAGCCGTCATCATGGAAAATAGGCGGCGAAGATCGACGAAGGTTGCGGCGAAAGGAAAACGTCCTGGAATAGAGAAAGATCGGACGAAGATGGCTAGCGAGAGGAAAACGTCCGGATTAAAGCCGACCATTGAGAGCCCTCGGACGCCTCTTGCTCCCTCAAGGAAAGCGTCCGAGCACCTCCCTAGCAAGAAGAGGAAATATGAAATCATCAAGGAAGAACCCTCCTCGCCCGAAGAGGTCATGGCCATCATGGGACTAGCAAGTAGAACGTCCGGAGCCGGTAGAAGCCCCCGAAGAGGTACGCCCGGATGAAGCTCGTCCAGAAAGGACCCTCAAAATTGGGTCTTCACTCAGTCCTGGTTTGAAGGGTCATCTAGTCCACTTGCTGAAAGAGTTTCAAGATGTGTTCGCCTATTGCGTTGAGGAAATGCCTGGAATTGATCCGGAAGTAGCCGTCCATCGGTTGAATGTTGATCCAAACTTGAAACCTGTTCGTCAGAAGAAGAGGCATTTGGGACCGGCTAGAAACCAGGCAGTCGACCAAGAAGTTCGAAGTTCTTTGGAGTCCAAGTTCATCAAAGAAACCTCGTTATCCTCGATTTGGATAGCAAATGTGGTCATGGTGCTAAAGCCCAATGGCACTGGAGAATGTGTGTGGACTACACTGATCTCAACAAGGCTTGTCCTAAGGACAGTTTCCCCTTGCCTAAGTTGGATCGTCTGGTAGACTCCACGGCCAGGCCACGCATTGCTGAGCTTCATGGACGCTTATTCAGGCTTTCATCAAATCCCAATGTGGCCAGAGGATCAGGACAAAACGTCCTTCATTACTGAAAAAGGGCTGTATGGCTGGCTGAGGATGCCATTCGGCCTGCGCAATGCCCCGGCCACTTTTCAAAGATTGATCAATAATGTTTTTCAGCCGCAGTTGGGACGAAATATGGAGGCATATATTGACGATATGATAGTCAAGAGCCGTCAAGAAGAAAGTCATGTTAGTGATTTGAGAGAAACTTTTGAAACTCTCAGGAAATACAAGTTAAAACTGAACCCCAACAAATGTGTCTTTGGGGTTTTGTCAGGGAAGTTTTTAGGATTCTTGGTGGATCAGAGGGGAATAGAAGCCAACCCTGAAAAGGTTCAAGCTGTTCTAGACATGAAGTCTCCTTCGAAGGTAAAAGAGGTACAGCGGCTGATGGGTTGCTTGGCTGCCCTTGGATGATTTTTGTCTAAATCAGGCGACAAGTGCCATCACTTCTTTGCCACGATCAAGAAAAAAGCCAAGTTTGAATGGACAACAGAGGCGGAGGAAGCCCTTCAGCACGTCAAAGATCATCTTCAGCAGCTGTCTAGGTTGGTCAGTCCCGCCGAGGGGGAAAAATTGTTTGTATACTTGGCTGTATCCACTCAAGCTGTGAGTGCCGTCTTGTTGGCTGAAAGAGAATCCGTCCAGATCCCAATATACTTCGTCAGTCACGTGCTCAAGGATGCGGAAAATCGGTATACTCCCGTTGAGAAGTTTGGATTGGCCCTCGTCATGGCCAGCAGAAAGTTAAGGCCCTATTTCTTGGCGCACAGTATACTCGTCTATACTGATCAACCTTTGAAGCAAGTTCTGCAGAAGATGGAAGCCGCTGGGCGAATGTTAAAATGGGCGGTTGAGCTCAACATGTTTGATATATCATTTGAACCGAGGAAAGCCATTAAGGGGCAAGCATTGGCTTATTTTATAGTTGAGCTTACTCGGCCAACCATGGAGCCAATATATGATCCAGCTGAGGGAAGGAAGCATTGGACGCTCATGGTTGATGGATCGTCCACAGTTAATGGATGTGGGGCAGGAATCATTTGTCAATCTCCCGAAGGGGACAAGTTTGAATATGCATTAAGATTCCAATTCAAAGCGTCCAATAACGAAGCTGAATATGAAGCACTCTTGGCCGGAATCAAAATGTGCAAGGCGGTTTGAGTGCAGAGATTAAGGCCAAATCGGACTCTCTCTTAGTTGTCACCAGGTCAACGGAGATTTTGAATGCAAAGAAGCATCAATGAGCAAATATATGCGACTGATCAAGGATGAGATTGAGCCATTAAAACGATTTGTCCTCGACCAAGTACCAAGGTCAGAAAATCATCAAGCGTATGCTCTCTCGAAATCGCGGCTCGGCTGAAGGTGATGTGCCAAGAACCGCTTTTTGGGAAGTCAAACCCAAAAAGAGCATCGACCAAGAGGAGATTATGTTTCTCACCGAGGGACCTGCCCGGATGGAGCCGATCATAGAATACAAGAAGACGGGACGATTGCCTTCAGATCCTGTAGAGGCCAAGTATGTGAAGGCCAGAGACAAGTGGTTTGAGCAATGGGACGAGACACTTTACAAGAAGTCGTTCAACCGGCCTCGCTCAAGTGCGTCACCGAGAGAAGATGGTCCGGAAATTCCGAAAGAACTCCATGAAGGAGCTTGTGCTTCTCACATTGGGGGAAGAGCCTTAGGCGAGAGGGCTTTAAGGACGGGGTATTCTTGGCCTACCTTAAAGGAGGATGCTTTAGTCTATGCAAAGAAGTGTGACGGTTGTCGAAGCATGGAAATGTGCATCGAAGCCGTCCAATTATTTGACCCCCATCTTGTTCCTCTCGCCTTTTGCCAAATGGGGCCTGGATATCCTAGGTCCTTTCCCCGTGGCCCGGGCAAAAGAAGTTTGTGATAGTAGCGAGTGGACTATTTCACTAAATGGATAGAAGCCGAAGCCATGCGAGGAATAACAACAAACGACGTCAAGGGCTTTATCGGGAAAAACATTATAACTCGATTTGGCATGCCTCGGTCAATCGTCTTTGATAATGGTCCACGGTTCGAAACGCCTAAGCCGAAAGAATGGCCGTCGAAAGAGAAATCAAAGCTCACTTTGCGGCGGTCGCCCACCCACAAGCCAATGGGCAAGTCGAATCCTTCAACAAGATTCTATCAAATGGAATCAAGAAGAAGTCGTATAACGCCAAAGGGCAATGGGTCAAGAACCGCAATTGGTGTTATGGTCCATTAGAACAACCGCTAAGAATTCTACGTGCGAGACGCCTTTCATGCTAGTCTATGGCATTGAAGCCGTCTTCGCCCATTGAGGTCGAGGAGCCCACCCTACGAGTCATGTTATACACTGAGGATGCCAACTGGCCGCATTGCGTACGGCTTTGGACCAAGTCCCGTAAGTCGTGGGCAATGCCTTGCTAAGAATGCAATTGTACAAGCTGCGTATGGCTCGGGAGTTTAACAAAAGAGTTGTTGAGACGACCGCTAAAGGTGGGGGGATCTTGTTCTAAGAAAGATGGAAGCGATTGGACGAGCTAAAGAGTTGGGTAAGCTAACACCAAATTGGGAAGGACCTTATCTCGATTGTCCGGGAGATACGCAAGTGGGACTTTTCGTCTACGGGATCTAGATGGACGACCTATTCGGCGTACACGGAATTCGTACAACTTAAAGAAGTACCACGTCTAGCTCGGATCTTCGTCGATATATGTATGGTAATTTGTAGTCACTCCAAAGTGCCAAGGCACATGTTAGTAAGAAAAGAATTGTATACATGCATCTTGGCTTTCAGCCAAGCAAAATCCATATAATACAATTCCTACTTTCTTATCTCTTTGTTTATTTTCACCAAGTTACTTCACTTTGGGGCATTAAATCAGTTACTCGTCTAAAAGTGGCAATAACTTGGACAAAATACAAACAATAGCGTAACGTCAAAATTACTCACATTTACGCCGAACATCACTCCTCAAAGAGACCAGGCCAAAAATATAATGCATATATGGCCGTCAAATTGACAAAAACCTCTAGTAAGAGTAACGTCAAAGTCACTCGAGAGAAAGGCGGCCGAAATAAGACCTTAGTAAAGGATACTTACTTTCAAAAGCACGGACTGACTAAGTAGTCCAGCACCTAGTAAGGGATCGCTACTTAATGACGAGTGTGGCTCCCTCAAGGAAGCCCGGCTAAAACATTCTTTGAACATGCATCTCGAAGCTCGTCCATCCACTTCGGCGAGGCTCGGCCAAGTTCTGCCGCTCTCCTTCTTGGACTTTGGCTCCCCTTCAATATACGATTGAGCTAAGTCCAAGAACGGGGGGATAATAGAAGCCAATAGGACGAGCTAAAGAGAGCAGGTCGTCCAAAAACCAGGAGGACCTAGGCAATAGATGCCCTTGTGATGGTTTGATAGTACAGGACGATCGATAGTAGCTCGAGTAAATCGGCTAGAACGTGGCTCGTCCATAAAGCAAAAATTTAGGACGAATCTCACTAAATGCATGGTTACATCATGGGACGATTGATAATCGTCCAAGTCGGGGATGGCAATTCTCTCGTTTTGCGTTTGGTAAACCGCCCCAGACGAGTATTGTGGACTGTCCAATAATATCAGGACGAGCCACATTTTTACTTGTGCATTTTGGACCGATTATCGAAATCTTGTAGAAAGCGGATCGTCCGATAGTTCGGGACGAGTTACGATTGTCAAAAGCCAAGCACGCTACTCTTTCATTAAGCATCTGTGCTAGACGTCCAACGATCATGACGAAGTTAATATTATACTTAGTCAAATTGGAATTCAGAAAGAAAAAAAAAAAAGACAGGCAATTGGCAAAAATTCTCCTTCATATATGATTGATCAAGAATTACAACCTAAGAGCTGAAGAGTTCAAAATACAGCGGCAAACAAGCCAAGAAACATGAAAATAAACCTAAACTAAGGCTTCGTCTTCAGAGCGAGTTTCCTGGTCGTCTTCTGGGGTCTCCACCTCAGCAGCAGCCTCGTCGTCTGACTCCTCAAACTCTGGAGGTTCCTCGGCGCATACCATAGCCCGATGGACGCTCTCTTGAAACTCCAGACGACGAACGAAGCTGGGGACCTCAGCTTCCTCAGCTAGCATCCCAAAGGCTTTGACGGCCCAGTCCTTGGCCGTTTCGACGACTTGATTCAACCCTTCCTTGGCATCGTCGAAGGCCTTGACTGCCTCCCTTTCTAGACGGGCAGTCTTTGCCCTTAGGAGAATATTCTCCCTCCTTAATTGAACGGCAACCAGAAGAGCGACATCCCTTTCGCCTTTCAACTCAGCAGAGAGAGCGTCTATGATCATCCTTAGACGATCCTGCTCAGTATATAGCTGGTTGATTTTAACAAGATGATTCTTGTTCTTAGACTCCAGGAGCGCCGATCTCTTCTCCAAGGCCTCCAGCGACTAGCGATGAAGGGTGTTAGCCATCTCGATGTCATGAATGGCTTTGTCCCCGGCCGTTGTAGCTTGGTGGACGAGGTGCTTATTTTCCTTTCTAAGCTCCCTCGCCCAATCTTCAGTTAGCATGCTGCGAGCCAGAAGCTGGAACAACGAAAACAAATCAAGTTATTAGACGATTTGCAAAGTTAAAATTTGTACAAATATAAAACAAGGCGATCATAAAAACAATACCTCAGCAAGTAGTCGGGACATGTACCCCACATGCCCGGCGGACGCTCCCCTTAATCCCTTAATGTAGGATTCAGGGAAGCATTTGAAGAGCTCCTGCTTCAGTCGCTCTTTCTCCAGCCTTGACATTTTGGCGAAGGCAGGAGAAGACTCCTCGTCCGAATCAGCAGTGGGAGGAGTTGGGGGAATAGCAGGGGCCTTTGCCCTTATCTCGAAAGAGGGGAGAGTCCGTTATCTTGATAGGGAAGACGATGGCTTGTTCGTTGGACGGACTCATGGACCGTTCACCGACCCGCACCGTCCTAACTATGTTGGGGTAATACGACTCACCAGACGAAATTGATGCCGTCCTAAAAGCAAGAGGCATCTGTGACACCAGCTTTGCCACCGAGCCGCTGAACCCTGGATAGTTCTCGGCAGCAGCATCAGGTCCCGGTGCAACCAAAGCCAAGGTGGACTCTGCATGTGCATCCTTTTCCTCCTCGGCCGAGCCAAGAGTCGAAGGCTCCCTTTTAAGAGCCTTGGCTTGTGGGGGAGGCATGCTTTTCTCCCCACTCTCGACAGCAGGAGCAGCCTTATCCGCCTTCTTCCTTGTAAAGCCCTTAGGCTTCTTCGCTGAAGGCTGGTCAGCGGCTGTAGTTGGCCTCTTTTTGGACGAGGACGACTTCCCAGGTCGAAGCTTGTTTGTAGGAGCATTTTTCTGCAAAAAGTAAAGGCATCAGAACGATCGTCCAAAAGGCAAAAATTAAAAGCTATTGTAAGAATCCAGACGATTATGGTCCCAAGAAGGTGACCGTCCAAGCCTGGACGTTCTCTTTAGTTGAGTAATAGACGTCCAAATATTGGAGGCCAATTCCAGACGAAGATGGCCCCAAGAAGGTGACTGTCCAAGTTTGGACGTTCCCCTTCATTGGGTGACCCTCGTCCAAAAATTGGATGTCAATTCCGGACGAGTATGGCCCCAAGAAGGTGACCGTCCAAATCTGGACGTGCTCTTTTTTGGGTGACCCTCATCCAAAAATTGAATGCCAATTAAGGACGAGTATGGCCCCAAGAAGGTGACCGTCCAAGTTTGGACGGACTCCTTTTTTAGGTGACCCTCGTCCAAAAATTGGATGACAATAAAGGACGAGTATGGCCCCAAGAAGGTGACCGTCCAAGTTTGGACGTTCCCCTTCATTGGGTGACCCTCGTCCAAAAATTGAATGCCAATTAAGGACGAGTATGGCCCCAAGAAGGTGACCGTCCAAGTCTGGACGTTCTCCTTCTTTGAGTGACCCTCGTCCAAAAATTGGATGCCAATTAAGGACGAGTATGGCCCCCTGGAAGGTGACCGTCCAAGTCCGGACGTTCTCCTTCTTTAGGTGACCCTCGTCCAAAAAATTGGATACCAATTGGGGACGAGAATGGACCCAAGAAGGTGACCGTCCAAGTCCGGACGTTCTCCTTCTTTGGGTGACCCTCGTCCTAAAATTGGATGCCAATTCCGGACGAGTCAAGTGATACTCGGCAAAAAAAAAAAAAAAAAAAAGGAAAAAGAAAATGAAAAAAAAAATTAAATACCAATGTTTCCGTCCTCTTCTCGGCACTACTTTTTGCATACTCCTTCCACAGGTTGTCTGTGAATTTGGACATACTGATTTCCCCAGTCCAAGATGCTTCGAGGCGTTGTCTGGCCGAGTCCGCAAAGAACAAAAATGTGTTCGTCAAATGAATTAAAGACGAAGAGTTTTACTTGGTGATTTTAAATATATACCTTTATCATCGGCCAACCGCAAACCGGCCGCAACCAAGAAGTCGTCTTGGTAAAACATCTCCTTAAAGGGTATCCAGGTTGGAGGGCCCTTTAAAGGATCGTTGGCCAGGGCTTGGAGTACTCTTTTGTTCTCAAGTACTCCACAACTTCTTCATCATAATTATCCTCCGAGTCCAAGCCCAGATCGCTCCGTCCCGTATTCGTGACGGCCCTATTATGGAATCTATAGCTCTCGCAGCCGAATCATTGGCCGCCTTTAAAAATATGAAATCGTCTTTCCAATCATGCATCTTCGAAGGCTTCCCCAAGCCGTCAGGAAGCCAGGGCGGTTGTAGATGCTGAGCCATGTCCCGTCCACGGCCCCAGGTACCTTGGCCGCATAATGGATGTGGGTAAAGGCCTGAGGAGAAAGGGCTAGGCCGCGTAGCTCGCAAATGGCAATAAACGTCAGGACGTTGTGCCAAGCGTTTGGGGCCAATTGATTGTGGCCGATGTGGTAGTCTTTGCAACACTTGTTCTATGAATTCATGTAGGGGAAACCTCAATCCCGCATCTAAGGCCGTTTATAGACGGCGAAATGGTTCCTGGGAGCACTCAAGATCGTCGCGTCTTTATTAGGAATGACAAAGGAAAACCCAGCATGGGCATGAAAGACGATAAGTAATTAGAGTCTGGTCCTAGTTTCTCTAACCACTTACGGTTGACCAAGATGAAGCCAGGGTCAGAAAGGGGACCTAAACGTCTCCTCACCTCGACAATGTAGTAGAGGCCTCGTCTCGATTCTTCAAGCACCTCGAATTGCTACCATTATTACCTTCGCCGATCTCCTCCATATCGGCATCCCCCGCCAAGTACCGGTCTCGTGTCTTATTTCGGAGTCTTCGCATCATGGTCAAAGGAGGCCGGCCCAAAGGTGGAGCACTTTGACCCTCTCTTGTCTCATCTGGCACCCGTCCAGTGGACTCCTCCATATCCGAGCTACTTGACGGGATTATTGCTTTTCGTCTTAGACGGGCCGTTTGCTTGACGCGCGCCAGATTACCCTGCACAGGTAAAGACTGGGTCGTCAGACTTTCTCGGCCAAAACTATGAAAATATATGTACTCGGCCAGAAGAGGCCCAACTCTAGAATGTGCCGAAGAAGAAGTATCGGTTCTAGGGTCAAGACAAGCTCTTGGTCGGCTAGGATTATTTGACGAAGATGATTCCATTTTATTGATTTTCTAAGAAAAAATAAAGAATACAGAAGAATGAAAAAATCAAAGAAGCGATACCTGCTAAGAACGTCTGGACGATTCGGTGAAGAATGCTGAAGCTGGACGATCACTCTCTCTCTCTAGAAAATTCGCAGAGCTTCTCTCTCTAGAAAAATTTGCTCGAAATGGTAAATGATTCTATGTATTCACACCAAGGTTATTTATAGAGGAATAAGAAACCTGCAGAGCCGGTCAAGAATGACCGAAAAGAGAACACAACGGTCGAATATGACCGGTAGAACCTAGAAGAGGGCGCGTCTCTTCATTTCAAATTAAGCTACCGTAAGAGTAAAAGGGCCTTAACCGTCAGATGGGCCAACAGTAAAAGCCCTTTTAGGGGCAAATGTTGTGGTCTAACATCCACGGCTCTCTTTAAGACACTTGGGCTCAGATGGGCCAACAGTAAAAGCCCTTTTAGGGGCAAATGTTGTGGTCTAACATCTACGGCTCTCTTTAAGACACTTGGGCTCATCAGAGCCGTACACGTGTCACCTTAGTCAAAAGGAAGAAAAGCCTTGAAACTCTGGGCTGCACTTAGCAGGGTTAAAAGGTTTAAGTTCTGGCCCAACATTCTGAGCCCAACAGTGCAAGATGGCTGAAGGAGAGTGGTTAATAGACATCCACCAGTCATGGTCTGCCACGTGTCATGATCTGATTCCTCAACCAATCAGAAGCCACTATTGTAGGTCAGTTTTAAGGTTAGCTGTCAAGATGCTATCACTATAAATACTCCAGAAATCAGGAGAAAAGGCATTCAAGGCAAACAGTGTAAAGTTACTCTGTAAAACTACTCTCTCACTTTCTCTCTCTAGAATTACTTTTCTCTTACAAACACCTGATATCTGACTTAAGCTTCGGAGGGGGAGCCACCACCCAAACCTCCAGGGTGGGTCCCTTTTTGCAGGTTCGGGAACGAAGCTCAGGCTTGGACTTGGTTGATTCAGACATTGTTGCACAAGTCTCCAAAGAAGAACATCTAAGGGATACTAGTTTACTTGCTCGACAAGAAAGCACCATCTGCAGCTTACTTGTTGGACAAGGGACAAAACACTTTTAGTGATTAATAAATAATAAACCAACCTTTTAATTATTCCTGAATAATGCAACCTTTGTACCCTATTTACTTCTAGTGAGTCAAAATGACTTAAAAAGGTCTAAAACATTAACTCTTACCATAGAAGTAGGTGCATGGAGGCAAGGGAAAGGAAAAATGGACGAGTTGGGAAATGTGGCTTACCAAACAAACTGATTATCAACACTTCAAAGCCCATTAAAAGCAAATACCCCCAAAAGGTTGCATTATTCAAGAATAATTGAAAGGTTGACTTATTAGAAATTAATCGGTAAAAGGTTGTATTATTAGAATCATCAATTAATCCAAAAAATAAACCCTTTTATTCTATCCATTAATTAAAAGTCCTACAATTGTTCCTAATCTCCCCAGCACTTCCCTCAAGCACTTGAATATTTCCAAGCTTGACCATTGCCTTGGCAAATCTCTGCCCAAACAACGCATTATTAGATGCCAAACTTGAAACAATTTGGAAGTTGTTTTGTCCAATGCAAGTTCTTGGTCAATTTGTCAAAACACCCCTATTCTTCATAATTTGGTTATAATACTCACTGTCAAGAACAAAAGACGTGTTCTGGTCTAGCCCCCGGTGGCGGATCCAGCGTGGGTTCAGTGGATTCAACTGAACCCACGCGGATCCGGAGAAAAAACTGAAAAATAAAGGGAAAAAAGCACGGTTATGTAATAAATGCACCATTATATGTCACAGTATAGCGTTGTGCCTCAGCGGTAAAAGTGCGCGTGCTTGTTTAACATATTGCATCCAAGGTCGCAGGTTCAACTCCTTGCGGGAGTTTATTTTCGGTGTTGTTTTTTTGTTTTTTTTCTTCTTTCCTTATCTTTTGTTACAACTTGTGTTTCATTTTTTGGTCTTCCATTTCCGTTTTTTAATCCTCCCTTTAGTAATTAAGTCTCCTTTATATAATTATATCTATAAATCTCACTCTACCACCAAGGGCCTGTTCTCTTCGGCATAAAACAACTGAACTGAACTGAACTGAATTAAATTATAACTAATTAATAGTAAGGATAATAATTTAGGAACTCAACTGAACTGAACTGAAAATAAGTTGGGGAGAACAGGCCCCAAGTGTTAATACATCAAAAGGTAATGAATCTAGGTTATTTTCCATTCTCTTCCCATTTTCCTTGCTTAAGCAAACAATTAATCATGCACTAAGTGAAACTAGTCATTACAATTATGTTAATTACATGATTCACGGCTCATATATTTATACGATATGCAATGAAAAGTGTGTTAAAAATAGAAGGATTAATGTATATATATTTTAAATTTTTATATGTTCATTTTAAAAACTAACTAATGTGCAAATAATAATTTTTGATTGACATGGAAGAATTTTATACATCACTTCTAAACAAAAATAATGACAAAGTTCATTATCACCCAAACTACAATACAAAGAGCATATTAGTCTAAGTTTATTTGACTACCCCATTCTTAAGGTTTTATTAAAAATATGTTTTTGAAGTCGCCAACAATTCTTTAAAGGAAGAATCATAAACCTAATTGGATATGGAAAATCGTAGGGACAAATTAGGAACTTATCCAATGTAGATTTCCCCGTCATGACTCCATAGATGGTCAGGAACCAAAAAGTGAGTTCGGGGGTGAGGGTACAATATAGTCAGGAACTATATTGCCCATTGCTGGCCTCTACTAAATATCGATTCATCACAGATTTTATACAAAAGAATAATCATATAACGTTTTAAGCACCCTAAAAATAATTAGTCTAAGTTGGTTCAGGAAACACATAAATTGTTGTTGGGAGATTTGTGAGTTATGAAAGTCAGCCGTGTAAATTGGTTGTTAGTCAGGAGATGAGAATTGTTAGGAGGATATATATAAGTTTAGGTGGTTGAGTTGCAATAGGTTTCTGAAAGTTAGTAGGCTTCTAAAAAGATTTTCATAAAATAGTTAGATAAAGATTTTTGAAAACACTTTGGAAAAAAGATGATTTTTTATAAAAAGATTTTAGAAAATAGTTAGACAAAAGATATTTAAAAACATGTTAGAAAAAGATTATTTTTATAAAAGATTTTTATTAATAAAACTAATCAATATAATTAATTAATTCTATTAATTAAATTGGGCTAGAAAAGGGGTTTTATTAAATTGGGCTTTCATAAAACTATTTTTAAAAGGTTTTCAAAGATGGGCTTTTAAAAGGTTATTTTAAAACGTTTTAGGAAGTGGGCTTAGTAAAACTAGTTATAAAAAAGGTTTTCGGAAATGGGTTAATAAAATGGGTTAGAAAATGAATTTGGCTTAAAACTTTTTATTTTAGACTCGTTCTTTATTCTTTCCTTGATCCGGACCAAATGGAGCAGGGTATTGGTCATCATAGGGCGCTAAATGGGGAGACACGATTATGTGTCTACAATAAGGAAAGTGCTTGCGCTAGAGTCAGTCATTTCCCCTTTCCCATGCCTTTTAGGATTTGCCCTGCTTTCTAGGAGAAGCAAACCAGCCCACGAGCTAATATGTAAGCTAGTGAGTCTCTATTATATCCCCATGGACATTTTTTTCGTTAGGATCTAGTAATCCACCTGCTATTAAGTAAGGCGAGAACGTAAAGAAGTGGCAAAGTAAGCGTAAGTCTTCCTTGTAGAAGTCGATAAGTAAGATAGCGGACTGGTGCTATCGTATAATAGGATAACGCTTGCATTTAGGAGCTTCAAAATAGAAGATGTGGTTTTTAAGGCACTTTATTTTTAGTACTCCCTCCGTAACACATTACTTGCAACATTTGCCAAAAATGGATGTAACATATTACTTGCAACAATTCTACTTCTTTCTATATTTAGTAAAAAAAATTCACAAAAATTACATATATGCCATTACTTATTAAACTTAACTATAAATTATACTTATAAAATTTTCATTACAATTTAACATCACACCATTAACTTACAGTAATCACCCATTAATTACATTAATCATTACCAACACCCACTCTCTCTCCTCCTAGGCTCCACCACCACCACCACCACCACCACCACAGTACAACTCCTCTCTCTCCTCCTACCCACCGACACCAGCACCACCACCACAGTATAACTCCTCTCTCTCATCCTACCCACCGGCACCACCACCACCACCGACTCCACCGTACAACCACTATCACTCCTATCCATCGACACCACCACAGCCACTCTCTCTCCTCCTAACCACCGTCACCACCGAACCCCCTCTCTTTCTTCACGATCACTGACAAACACCCCAAATCGAACCTCCTATCACCGGCAAACACCCCAAATTGGACCGACAAACACCCAATCGAACCTCCAATCACCGACAAACACGCCAAATTGAACCGACAAACACCCCAAAAACGAACCCCTACGACCACCATCTTTGAACCCACCACGTTCGAATTGAACCGGCGAAATCATTTCTGGTGGTAGTGGTTGTATTTCGGTGGACATGGCAGTGTTTACGGTGGTAGTAGATCAATTTGAGGGGTGGGTAGGGAGTTTTAACGGTGGTTAGGAGGTGCATTTCGGCGGTGGTTGCTGGATTTCGGTAAGGATGGCGGTGAAGTGGAGTGGTGGTGGTCGATCTGATGGATGGTAGTGGCGGCGCTGGCTTGTGTTCCATGTGTGGGTGGTTGTGGTGGAGACTAAACAGTGATTATGGTGGGGAGTGTTTATTATTAATTAGTACCTCTAAGCCCACTTTAATAGAGTTTAGTGAAATTTTGTCTAGGGAAGTCCCCTAGTTCAATTGTTGCAACTAAAGTGTTACGGAGGGAGTAATAAAAGTAAGCTCAAGCCAAATAGAGTCCTCAAAAGTCTCTAAAATAAAGGAGAAAGGCGGGGTTTCCATTCCCTTTCTTCTATTCTTGCACATGCCTCACTGATACTAGCCATTCCCAGTCTCGTAACTAGCAGAAAAAACAATAGCAATTAAGTAAACACGGAGCAATTTCGCCAAAACAAAGCCTTAGTCTTTATCCTATATAGTCTAGGATAACTAGTTTCTCTCATTTGCTATCGTTATAATGCAAATTTCGAATTTCATTTCCTCTTCCACTTAGGTTAACTATGCCCTTTATTTGGTCTCGAAAGAACCGAACCAACTCGTCTTCCCATTTCGTCAGCCCTGGAACAAATAAAGTATCAAAAAGAAGAAAAAGTAGCCGCTTCTGGTACTAAAAAATGATCCATTCGGATCTACTACTGGATATACTTCTCGATTAGTTGTTATTGATGCTTGCTGTGGTGCTTCAAGCCTCGTATACGGACCTGGATCACGATCTCGATATGGAAGGTATACTTCTAGTATTCGTAAGTCAGCTGGGTACTATGCAAGATCTTCTTTCTTGCAGTATTTTTTTTATCTTAACTTCATCTATTTTTATTTTTCATTTACTAAAAGTAGTAATTCAATTACCAATCGAGTGTTGATCAGCTAATTGCTGTGAAATGGAATTGGAATGGATGTGGCACCTATCAAAGTGTGGTAATGGGTTGGTCTTCAACGTTCCAAGGATCTCCAATTTTCTTATATAATAAAGGTCTTCTGCTCCTATTAATTTTGCTTTAGACTTAGAAAGCACCCTACTGGTCTATTTTTCAGTTGTAAAATAGAATATCAGTTTGCCTTCTTTCAAGAACTCTATAAGACTATGAAAGGCGCTAAGCCAGTGAAAGACAAAAGGAAGATTTTCTTCTAATGGTCGATTCAAAGAATATGCTTTCTTCTCTAAGGGAATAGGGTGAATAGGATAGATTTACATTTACCGTATATCTTAGATGAGGAGTTGTCACCTCTTCTATCTAAGTTAAGAAGGAAAATCGACTAACAAGACCCTTCTATTCTCAAAAGCTGATTCAACGGGAGCACATTCTTGCTTGATTTATTCAAACACATTCTTGTTAACCACCTTGACTCCTAAAAGGGCTTCTTTTGTATACAGAGAGGAATCAGCACCCAAAAGGATGAACATAAAGTCATGACTTGATGCGGCAGGGGTTAGAACAACTCAAGCTACGAGCAAGAAAGGTAAGACGGGTGGGGATAAACCTTTTCTTACATTCGCTTTGGACTAGGAGAGAGAAAAGGCAACTAAGGGAAAAGCCAATGCCCCTTAGTACACTCGTTACTTAATCTTTTAGGAAGTAATCACAAATGGAGACAACTTCAACACTTGCTTCGAGTAAGCAGTTTGAAAAATTGAGATAGGACAAGGCGATGACAGCTCATATTACTGATTAGTCTGCAGTTAATATGTCCATAAATGTTATTTTATACAAACAAAGGGTAATCAACTTTTAGCAATCAACTAAGTTTTACCTAACACATTTATGTGAAAAGTTAGTGAAATCTACAGTCAGATCTGCTAAACTAAAGGTAAAAAGTACATGTTTTGTCTAAACAACTAAATTCAAAACTCTATTTTCAAAACAGGGCTATGATTATATGAGAATGATGTACATGTTTTGTCTTTTATCTGTCTTTTATTTATATGTACAAAAAGTATCAACATTACTACCCATTATAATGTCATAACTCCCCTATATAACCATCCCTAGTTTTGAGCTAGTGTAACTGCTTCTTTGTCTCGCCCCCTTAGCCATCTAATGGTCGTCCCTAGGTTTGAACCGACTTAGCTCGATGGATAATCGCTTCCAAGGCCTGATTTATGGATGGAGTTCTGGCCCATCTTTTCCCGCTTAAATTCTTGGCTCAACACACCTCATATGGGAATCAGAAGCGAAAAATTGCCACCCAAACCAATGCCTTTTTTTAATGTGGTGGAAGTCAGCCTTTTTGGAGTTTCATAATCAGGTTGGGTTTAGGAAGCCTGAATGAGTCAGCCTTGCGGGCAGATCGTGCTGTTATTAGCCTTATTGTTGTGTCGTGGATAGCAAGGTAAGTTTTGTGTCGCTCGCGTCCATTTTTGAAGTGAGTTATTGCATATATAATTTGCTTTCTAAGCACAACTGATAGGTATTGGATGTATCGTTAGGTTGTGTTGAGTCAAATCTGCTCCTCTTTTTCCGTTGCAGAAAAGATATCCCTGCCCATCGCTTTCAAAAATGATGAATATGAATGTAACACCCCAATAATTCTCTCTTTTCAGAAATACCTTTATAATATAAAACTTAGAGAATTACCCAAGTATTATCGCCCGTGTGATAACGTATCGGCTTATTCAGAATTTTGCAGCGGAAAACAATTAACTGAACTTCATACTTTATTATCATAAATACATAAATAACTAAGTACTTCAAAAACAATTATCTATAAATGTCTACTCAAACGAACTTATTAAAATACGTTCCTACTAATGCGGAAACATGACCAATTTAAATTACACAAGCTCTCCATTCCCAGATTCCCAATGATGCTACATCTGCGAACCTGTAAATGTCAATGCTCTAGAGAGTCTGCTCACCAAAATTGGGTCATCACAGGATCAATAAGGCAAAGCCATGATCAACACATACAAACAAAGCACGTAATCAGCAAAGCTGAGTACTACATAGTAATAAATAAACTTACCTAACATGATACTAAATAATAACATGCAGGGATAAATAATAATATAATCATATAACATTCTGCAGACATCTTTTAACTGAACTAACTCCAAACATCTTTTTATTACTCAAATGGAATAGTTATTGGACCTGAGTTGTCTTATCTACTAAAGCCTTCATTACGAAGACGAAATACGGGAGCTACCACGTATTCCGGAAATGACCCGCGATATCGAGGAACCTTTGCTAACTGAAAAAGGAAGGGGATCAATCCATCTCCTTGTAAAAAGCCATGGCTCGCTCACCATGTACCCCAACTCCTAATGTCCAACTCTAGACGTGCACCAGTCTAAAGTCTATAACCATCCTTGTTACACTTTACGTTCTTTACAGATTATTACTTGTTATGACACACATTCAAGTAATACAGAAATAACAATTCAACATTCACAACTGAACTTCTTTTATCTTAGGATTTAATAAGTGGTCACAACTTACAATCCAAGACTTACTTTCTTTTAATCTTAACTTTCTCATTTGTTGAACCTAGCCAATAATCAAACTTACCTTTAAAAAGGCATACTTATCAACTTACCAAATAAGGCCCACAGTCCTCATAAAGCAGTGAAAATAGTACTTGTAAGGGAACACATGAATAATCATGAATCAATCTTAATAATATATTAATTCCCCCATGTGAATTAATAATTAAAGTTCCCATCCACATGCTTGCATCAATAAATCCATACAAACATGACAATTCTTACTCATAATAAATCTAGTAATTAACATGCTTGCTCACGGGCATAAAACATGTAGAAATCAATCATACTAAAAATCATATATGAACTTATAAAGTTCCTATACATGATACTAATCATATAATCACACAAGTATGTACGTACCTTGTGTAAACTAATCGGCAGGCCACTTTTAGCCCTTTAAAAGTCTCCTACGGAATATTCTCCGCCTAGAAATCAATATAAACTAAAATCAATACTCTAAATAAAAAGACAGCAACTTTAAAATATTTAAAATCCCCTTTAAACATATTCAAAAGTTGATTTTACTATCAAAACTTCAATTACTTTTAATTCCTAGCATAGTACTACCATACTAGTAATTAAAATTCCTAAAACTCCATAAATAAAATACTTTCTGAAATTCCAGCAACTTATAAAATCATAAAACCCTCTTTAAATCCACTTATACATGCTCAAAATCATAAATTAAATCAATCTCATAGTATATAACATGCTACTATGGTTTTCTAATAATCAACACCCTAAAAATCCATGCTTTTTAATGATTAAAACTTCCATCTAACAATAATAAACAAATCTGAATTTTTATTCTTATAATATATAATATATATGAATCAAGATTATTTATTAAAACAGTAAATTAAAATCAATAATCATGATTAACATTAAAATAAAGCATAAAAACATAGTCTTTAATGGAAACTTGAGGAAGAAGAAAAGAATTAAACCAACACAAGAGAGAAGTGGGATGGTGCGCCGGCCAAGGAAGAGCAATCGGCAGCAGCAGTGGCGGCGGCACTGGTGTTTGACGGTGGTGGTGACGTTTCTTAGCGAAGAAAAAAGCGTTACTTGAAGAAGAAGAAAGAAACTTGAGAGGAAGAACAACAAAAATCACGTGGAGAGGAAGAAATGAGGAGAATGCCGTGAGTTTGAGAGAGGAGAGAGAAAAATAATCTTTGTGTGGGGTAAAATAATTGGGTCTAAGGTATTTATAAGTAGGGTTTTCTTTTTGGGCTTAGGAAAAGGAGATTGAGTTGAATAGAATTTGATGACAACTAGGATTGATAAATTAGAACTCCTAGCATCAATATAACTTCTTTTTCTAATCTACTTAGAATTTGGGTTCCTCAAGTCCACTTAGACTTCTTTTCCAAATCAAATTCGTATTTCAAACCTTTTTCAAAGCATGCCTAATTAAAATATTTTCAACTTTCTTAAATTCTTAAAATAATTTCATTTGACTTTTAAAATAGTCAACCTAATTTAAATAATAAAAATCATTTCAACTAAAATATAAATATATATATGATAAAATATATTTGTAAAATCCTTTAAAATTATGGGGGATTACAGTCTACCCCCCTTAAAAGAAGTTTCGTCCCGAAACTTGACACGAAAACGCATATTTTTTCAAAACGTGAACTATTCTTTTCAAAAGTTTACAAAGGATTGTGCTACTCGTGCACACTTTTGCTAACTTAAAACACTTGTGTTACTTATGAACACTTAGTGCCCGTGGATTGAGCCTCAATGATATGGTGGTCTTATTAGGTGCACATACTATTGGAGTTGCCCATTGCAATTTCTTCCAAGACAGGTTATCAAACTTTCAAGGATCAGGGGCTCCGGATCCTACCATGGATCGTGCTCTCGCAAACCGGCTTAGTAGACTTTGTGGAGCGAATCCAAGCGCAAATCCTAGTACTTTCCTGGATCAAAACACGTCTTTTGTGTTTGATAATGAGTTCTATAATCAAATTAGAAAGAACCGAGGAATACTGAATATTGACCAAGAAATTGCACTTGATAGTTTAAGTGCGAGATTGGTCTCGAACCTTGCCGGTAATAACAACCTTTTTAGGCAAAGCTTTGTAAATGCGATGATTAAATTGGGGAACATTCAAGGTAATGGTGGAGAAATTAGGAGAAATTGTAGGAGGAGAAATTAAAAACAAAATAGGGGGTTGTTTAATTTGATCAAAGAAAAATAATGAGTCCCTTGTTTAATGTTCTTTTTCTCCACCTTGTAGTTAATCATGGTCGTCCATGTTTGTTTTTTTAGCCATCCGAATCTTTTGTCTCTATCAATTCTATAATATGAACGTCATGGGACATTTGTAAGTATCACATTTTGTCTCTGTCTCTAAAATAACAGTATCATCTAATAAGGTATTTACCAAAACTGCTAAATTCATTATTTATATTTCCATAACTTTTAGTCATCACATCAAACCAATATCATCATCATAGCCCCAAAGTTAAACACTTACTTTTCCAACAATGTAATAACATATTCTTAATCAACTTTCTTACATAGCTAACATCAAGCGTTCAAACTCTTAATTGCTCAAGATTCTATCAACCCACATAGTGGTTTACTTTTCATCACAACTGCAATTTCCACAACTTTTTCCTATCACCTCTTTTGTAGGAACTTGATTACTTGAATTCATTTATTATACATTTCTAAATTATATCAATAACCATGCCAATAAGACATTTATCTAATAACGTTTCAAACAGAAAAGTTTTCTTGTATTGAATCTTTCAAAGGAAATCAAGCACTTACTTTTCCAAATTAAGTTTTCCTTCGACAACCAATGATTGCTTCCTAATCACACACCATGTAGCTATTACGTCTCCAAGTAGCACATTCCTATTCCATTGAGATATTAATTTGACTAACTTCTTCAATCGATGCTTCACTTAACAGTCATAATTCGTTTTTCAACACAAACCATAACATCCAAAAATCATATTATAACGTAATTCAACTATTTAAACTCAAATCTTCAATGATTGAAGTAATGTTAATTACTTTCTAATTCCTCAAGTAGAATTTCTAAGTCCTTTTTGAAATTTTGAATCCCAAAATTATCGTATGAGCTCTCGTAAAATGAAATTCAATCCCAAATTATCATGTCATTAGAGGAGTGGATAATGTCCACAAAACCATCAACCTTGGATATTCATAATTCCATATGGCTTAATCTCTTAATCATTCAAATATATTCCTAATCGTCATAAAATCTCTAAACACGCTTTACATTATTTCCCACACACATTTTGTGTCTTACCTCGAACATTAAATATAGCCATCCATGCCTCAAAAGATCATTCACATATCCGTAGCCCCTATTACTCAAATAGCCATCATTTTATCCTCAGGCCATTCAACATTGAACTTTTTACATAATTCATACAAAGTTATAATCTCATAATTTTCCATTCAGCGTCTTAGATTTGACTAACCCAAAGCTTAAGGTTATACCAATCTCCAAATAATACTTCAAAAGATCCTAAGTCAAATTCTCATTTCTTAAATGCTAATAACCCCAAGAATCCTTAACTTTCTCAACGTCTAAATTCCGAAAGGATCATACCTAGGCGGTGCAAAGTCTAAGACTCCAATTGAGCAGGGGTATACCACACGTCCTTAAGTATTGTTTTATGATTTTTAGTTTCAGTAGTTAAGCCCAATGATATTTGCTAGTTGATTGGTTATTGTTGGGCCCTAATCTGAATTTCTTTGGTGAATTCATTTAGTAACTAGATGGGCTAACCTTGTGAGGAATAAACTGATTTAGTATTGTTAAATAATTTTAGTTAATTAGTAACTTATAATAGCTGGGCTTAACATCTGATTTGGTTAAGTTAAGCTACTTAGTTTAATTTTAGTACTTCAAGTTGTGGACTTAATGGACTAATTTATTTAGCTTCAAACTAAGCCACCTAATTTACTTCATACTCATAGTTGTCGGGTTAAACTAATCATTAACATAAGGATCTCTTAAGTTGTATAATGTCTATGTATTAGTTCATAAGTTAAATGACAACTATGTTAGGATATTAATGAGAACATTCAGGGTAATTAGATCAATAATAATCAATCCAGTTTAGTAGTCATCATGCCGAAATTGATAGTTGGGCTTAGACGAGTAATTTGATAAGTTCCATCACCAGTGTAAATTAATAACTCATATTTGGGGTTGGAAATATAATGTTGTTATAATATAATTTTCTTAAAATATATTTTTTAGTAACATGATAAAAAAATTAGGATTACAATGACTTTAGTTTATCATTAGTCATGTATAATTTTATTATATTATTAGACAAGTAATTATAAGCAGTAAAGATGTTGTAAGTTTTATTAAAGGTTGATAACTTAGTAAATATGCGCTTAAGTTAAGATATAAAAAATGAAATAATTAGAATTTGAAAACCATAGCTACAAGTTAGTAAACATGGACTATTGTAAGTCAAGATTATTTATTATTACCCCTTTAATGTAGTTTTTATTTTTAAAAGATATTAAGAATAATAGCACGATTCATAAGTCAAGACTACGATTATCATGCTCGACTAAGTATGCCTATTATGTTTAGAAAAACCCTATACGAGTAATGACATAAGTACTAAGACCCCCAATTAAAGAATATTTTAGAAAAGTCCAAGTCTAATTAAATAGTAATGAATTTCATTATTCAACTCTTAAAAAGATTAAGAGAAGGAATATTACAAGCCTCCCCCGGCTATCATGTAATTTATCTGCAATATCAGGTAACGTCTACTGCTAACGCCCGCACTCCCCTTTCAACTATGTTTTATGATGCTTTTATATGATGTTTTATGCTATGATGGTGTGCATGAAATGAAATGTCTTATACAAATGAAGTTGATGAATTTGATGCAATGACAACTATGATTTATGTATAGATGATTTTATATGACGCTTATATGATTTTTGAAAAGTAATTAATGGAAACGAAACATTATTTATGAAAATATATGTTCTACGAAATCCTCATGCTATGAAAAGTATGTTATATACTTCCTCCGTTCCATAATAAGTGAAACACTTACTATTTTTGAACGTTTCAAAATAAGTGAAACATACCTTAAATGGAAAATAGAAAGTGACAAAATGACAAGAATACCCATCACAAACTTGTGTGGTTTGCTTTTCTCTCTCCTCCTTTTGATAATGAAAAGGGTATTTTATGACTTTTTGGCTTTTGAAAGTGATGTTTATTAAATCTTGTGCCCAATCCCTATGTTTCACTTATTATGGAACGGAGGAAGTATATTGCAAGCACCCGCTTTCCCCTTCTGAATATGATACCAAGTGTTTATTAAGAAAACATGATTTATGAATGATGTTACAAATATCTGATTATGATTACCTTATGATTATGGTTATGACTATGTTATGATTACGATTACGGTTAAGTAATGTAATTATGATTACGTTATGACTAACGATTATGTTTCATGATTACGATTACGGTTATGTAATGTCATTATGGTTACGTTATGATAATGATTACGTATTATGATTACGATTACGGTTATGTAATGCAATTGTGGTGCGTAAAAGCAACGAAACATGATAAAGTTAAGTGAAAGATGGTTCTTAGCAGTATTTTACGGGTACCGCAAGTGTCACCTATGTTGTGACCGCCCAACTGTTTACGGGCGCCGCAAGTGTCACCTATGTTGTGACCGCCCGACTGTTTACGGGCGCCGCAAGTGTCACCAATGTTGTGATCGCCCGACTGTTTACGGGCGCCGCAAGTGTCACCAATGTTGTGATCGCCCGACTGTTTACGGGCGCCGCAAGTGTCACCTATGTTGTGACCGCCCGACTGTTTACGGGCACCGCAAGTGTCACCTATGTTGTGACCGCCCGACTATTTACGGGCACTGCAAGTGTCACCTATGTTGTGACCACCCGATTGTTTACGGGCACCGCAAGTGTCACCTTTGTTGTGACCGCCCGACTGTTATGTTCTGAGGAGACGTCCCTTTGGTTGTACTAACCAAGTTACCAAATTAAAAGATATATGATGATGAACATGATAAAGAATAATGATAATGTTTTATGATTATGATTTAATGTTTATGTTTACGAAATGGTTTTACTATTTCTTTCCTCGCTGTTTGCTGACAAAATGATGTGAAATGCTTTTACGATGTTAGGGTAGTATGTTACTGAGCCTCGGCTCATGACGTTTTGTTTTATGGTTTTAGGTATGGTAGAACAGTTGCAGTATGGCTATTATAAAGAGATGTGTTGAGGAGACTATGGAGGATTCTCGGAGGTTTAGGATATTTTGTAGGATGGATAAACAAGTATTGTTTTATGATGAGCAATTGTGTAGATGAATTACCATTTTAGGCTATTATTTTATTAGCGGGCCATAACCCACGTGCTTAAGCTATGATTACGCTGCCAATTGAGGTTAAGTATTTTCGAGGCGTTATAGAGCCCTATTGTAACGATTTTAGGGGTTGCAATAGCCTATTTATATAATAGTGTATGAAAGGTATTCTTGGCTTGTTGGCAATTAGCACACCTGGACATCATTTCTTGCACCTCCATAATCGTGCTTGGCCAATAAAAGTGTTCACTCAAGATAGAAACAGTTTTATGAACACCAAAGTAACTATCAATTTGCAACGACAATGTTTAATAGAAACAATTTTGCAAATACATTATCGTTGCCGGTTTTTGGCTCTATTGTAACGGTTTTTAGGGGTTACAATAGTTCATTCATATAGTAGTGTATATGAAAGGTACTCTTGGCTCGTTGACAACCAGCAAAACTAGACACCACTCCTTGAACCTCCATAATCATGGTTGGCCAATAAAAGTGTTCACTCAAGATAGAAACAGTTCTATGAACACGAAAGTGACTATCGGTTTGCAACGACAATGTTTGATAATTTTTTTTTCCTAATGATAATGTTTGGAACATTGTCGTTGCAACCGGTAGTCACTTTTTCCAATACAATACCAATGCCAAAACCTTTTGGAAAATGTTTTGGTGACCTTAAGAGTTCCTCGATAAGAGATAGAGAGAGTATGATATTTGATTCATACTGGATAGAGAACTTGCAACCAAAATTATTGCAATTTTTATGTTATCTCTCATTAGTATTACCAACCCTTAGTGTTACCCTATCATTTTCCAAAATTTTAGCAAGCAAATTAAATGACTAAATTGCTATTATTAAATATAATATTTGCACAAAAAATTCCCTCCAAAAGAACTATAAGTATGTAGAAAGGATTCTGAATTCCCTCAAACAATGATATTCACGTCCTTTGACATGCTTCATACATAATGAATCAAACCAAATTGATTTCTAAAGATGATAAAATTAAAAGATTTAAATGAATTAATTAAATGAAAAAAATAAGGAATAATTGATTCTAATCATACAACCTTTTAGTGATTAATAAATAATAAACCAACCTTTTAATTATTCCTGAATAATGCAACCTTTGTACCCTATTTACTTCTAGTGAGTCAAAATGACTTAAAAAGGTCTAAAACATTAACTCTTACCATAGAAGTAGGGGCATGGAGGCAAGGGAAAGGAAAAATGGACGAGTTGGGAAATGTGGCTTACCAAACAAACTGATTATCAACACTTCAAAGCCCATTAAAAGCAAATACCCCCAAAAGGTTGCATTATTCAAGAATAATTGAAAGGTTGACTTATTAGAAATTAATCGGTAAAAGGTTGTATTATTAGAATCATCAATTAATCCAAAAAATAAACCCTTTTATTCTATCCATTAATTAAAAGTCCTACAATTGTTCCTAATCTCCCCAGCACTTCCCTCAAGCACTTGAATATTTCCAAGCTTGACCATTGCCTTGGCAAATCTCTGTCCAAACAAAGCATTATTAGATGCCAAACTTGAAACAATTTGGAAGTTGTTTTGTCCAATGCAAGTTCTTGGTCAATTTGTAAAACACCCCTATTCTTCATAATTTGGTTATAATACTCACTGTCAAGAACAAAAGACGTGTTCTGGTCTAGCCCCCGGTGGCGGATCCAGCGTGGGTTCAGTGGATTCAACTGAACCCACGCGGATCCGGAGAAAAAACTGAAAAATAAAGGGAAATAAGCACGGTTATGTAATAAATGCACCATTATATGTCACAGTATAGCGTTGTGCCTCAGCGGTAAAAGTGCGCGTGCTTGTTTAACATATTGCATCCAAGGTCGCAGGTTCAACTCCTTGCGGAAGTTTATTTTCGGTGTTGTTTTTTTGTTTTTTTTCTTCTTTCCTTATCTTTTGTTACAACTTGTGTTTCATTTTTTGGTCTTCCATTTCCGTTTTTTAATCCTCCCTTTAGTAATTAAGTCTCCTTTATATAATTATATCTATAAATCTCACTCTACCACCAAGGGCCTGTTCTCTTCGGCATAAAACAACTGAACTGAACTGAATTAAATTATAACTAATTAATAGTAAGGATAATAATTTAGGAACTCAACTAAACTAAACTGAAAATAAGTTGGGGAGAACAGGCCCCAAGTGTTAATACATCAAAAGGTAATGAATCTAGGTTATTTTACATTCTCTTCCCATTTTCCTTGCTTAAGCAATCAATTAATCATGCACTAAGTGAAACTAGTCATTACAATTATGTTAATTACTTGATTCACGGCTCATATATTTATACGATATGCAATGAAAAGTGTGTTAAAAGTAGAAGGATTAATGTATATATATTTTAAATTTTTATATGTTCATTTTAAAAACTAACTAATGTGCAAATAATAATTTTTGATTGACATGGAAGAATTTTATACATCACTTCTAAACAAAAATAATGACAAAGTTCATTATCACCCAAACTACAATACAAAGAGCATATTAGTGTTTATTTGTTGTTAGTTAGTTATTTTAGATTTCATATTTTGTGCTAGTTGCTAATATTTCTTATATTTTTTTTCATCGTTTCATATCATAGATAATTAGATATATAATTACTTTCAACACTTAATTGATTGTTTGATTTAATGGAAACTATCTTAATAATTGATACCCAACCCATAATTCGTTTTATAACTATATTTGTTTTATAAGATAGTGATAATCTTTTTTATATATAAAAAAAAGATAGTGATAATCTTTTGTTAGTACGAATATTTATTTTTAATTTTTTGTTATTGCAATGTAATCAAGAATGAAAACTCTGCTAGATACAATTATTGAAAGTTTTCCTTTTCACAAAAAAATGTAACTGTAGATAGTAAAATTTAATTTGGGACTTATGTTTACTCCGAACCCACGTGGCTCAATTCCTGGATCCGCGATCTAGGAATGTAGTCGGATCCATATTCGGGTCAGACCCGCACATACCCTTAAGGTTAGTTACTAATTCTTGGTCCATAGTAGAGTCTGGACCCCCGGTACCTTGAAAATTAGATAACCTGTCCTTAAAAAAACTACAATGTGATACGCCAAGCGTATGACCACCTAAGAGGACCACCATATCATTTATGGTCAAACCTCGAGCACTAAATGCTTGACGAGCCTGCGACACGGTGGATGCGGGACCAGGTAGGTTCACTTCACTAGCCGATGAAACGAGGCCGTCTCGTCGGCCAGTAAGAACGTTGTATTGTGGGCCACCGGCTAGAGCCACTGCGTCTCGGGTTGCGAGCGTTACGATGTCGGCCGCATGAGACAGTTTGAGGACATGCAGCTTCTAGCACGGACTTGATTTGGTCTATTAGGCTGTATTCTCGAACTGTGAAATTTGGGCCTGTCGATTTTTCTGCTCGGTTGTCATCGGTGGAGTCTATTAGTATAGATGCATCACAACCCTGTGGACCAAAGTGTGTAGACTTGTAAGTAATAGATTACTTGACATTACATAACAAGTTATTGTTTACTTTGTCTTATACTCGCCACATTCTCATTATCACTTATGAGTATACGACGAGAGTAGGAGTGTGGGATGTGGCTGTGGAAATATTTTCATTCATGGTTATTGACATATATACTTACAAAGTGACTCCGAACTTTGACAAATTCTACATAGTGATCTTATTTCATTAATTGGTGGCTAACCCATTAAACCTAACTCTTTCCCTCTCCTTCTTCATCTCCTTTCTCTATGTAAACCCCAATCCACAGCCCTGCACCACCACCTAGGCCATCGAATGAACGCTAGTGGGTCTACCCACTTCGCACCACCCCAAGATTCGACCCTCCTCCGCACCACCCACTCCTTCCTTCAAGAGTTTGTGATGATACATCACAAGTTAATGGAAGCATAACCCAAAAAGGAGCGCTTTCAAAAAGTTTAAAGCTCATTATGACACCAATTAATGGAATCATGACTAGCAAAGTTGTTCTTCTATTCACTTATCTTGCCTGAACGCTTGGTGCTATCTGTTACATAAGCTTGATATCCTAGTAAATGATGCTCACATACTTGGTATAGTTGTGGAACCTTTGTTTAAGGTATCCATCAACAGACTTGAGGATGCAGATATCTGGATGTGGAGCTTTTGCATGGATATGCTTCATGATTTCATTCAATCAAAAACTGTAAGTTATGGATCACATACCGAGGATAACGGTAAATTACAACCCCGAATAAGTGATAATTTAAGTCGTTTATTTGAGGAAGCTATACAACAAAGCCTTACTCAGTTTGATGGTTGCCTGGGATCGTAGTCAGCTCGATTTTCTTGTAAGTATGTTACAGATGATCTTCTCTCAAGCAGCAGTGGCTTCTTTGAACCCTGAAAACAAGAAGCTGGTTGTGATGCTGCATTGAGGATGTTTCGTTCCTTCTTGAAGGTGTCTAAATCGCTTTTGTAAGGGTGTTGATTGGGGTTTACAAAGAGAAAAGGGATGAGGGAGGAGAGAGAAAGAGTTAGGCTAATGGGTTAACCACCAATTAATTAAATAAGGTCACTAGATAGAATTTGTTAAAGTTTGGAGTCACTTTGTATAATACTTTTTGTTTCGGTGTTGAAACGGTTGGCGGTCTTGAGAGAAGTCCGCCAAAGATTTGGGTAAACTCCGCTAGTGAATAGCTGCACAAGAAGTAAACGTGAACTACCCTCGGGGGGATGCGAGGAAACCCCCTCCGACGCTCAAGTCAGCACGTGCCCAAATAGGGTTTAGAGAGAGAAAGTAGAGAGAGAGAGATAAGAATTCTGAGTGTGAGAGAATGTACCTGCAGAATAGTACTAGTGGGGTATTTATAGAAGTACTATTCACCTGACAGGGTGCGTAATCCTTTTACACGTGTACGGTCGCGGTGCTCTTGACAGTTGGGAAGATTCTCTTATTTTGTCTTGTTTGACGACCGCCAACGTTATCGGACCATGTTGATGTACTGACTTGTTAGAGCTATAGGCAGCATCTACAACGTTAGCGTCCGTTTTGCCGTTCGCGTACTTATCACAGGGATCCGCTAACGTACTTGGGTTATACCCATACAACTAGCCCCCCCAGCATCATTTGGGGTCTTGACCAGATTAATGATGTTCTTTGGTGGACGCGGATCATTGTTGCTTCGTGCTCAAATTTTTGAAGAAATTAATTTGTTGGGTGCCACGTGTCGCCGTAGGGAGTTGAAAAATTTCGAAAAGTTAATGATTACTTTTTCGAAAATCCCGCCCATTACTTTATTAGGGTTTACCATGTTTTGACACTCGGCATGAATCTGGAGAGGGAGTTGAGAGGTCTTTCAATCTCAGCCGTTCATTCGTGCCTTAAATTGAAGTAGTTGTCCTTTTTGAATTTCTTCACCTTTATTCTCAAAGCTTTCTCTTTCCTTCTCCATTTTTTTCTGACGAAACCTCCATACCCGAAGCTTGAGTTGCTTAGATACCACCTTTCCTGTGCTCAAATCACTTCGAAAAGTTACCAAACCTCTTAATTTTTACTTTCCGGTCTTCTGGCACTAAAAATTTCGTCATTTTTTGACGAAGGTTTTCTGGGTTTCTTTGTTTGGAGCTTCGTATTCTTCCGACGTTCTTTTTACGTTTCCCGGGGTTCTTTTGCTTCAAGTTCGAGTCTTGTGGGTGCAATTTCACTGTCTGGAAACTTTGCTCACCTTTTCCGGCGTCTCTACTTTACTTTTTTCCGGCGACCTTTCGTTTCCAGGTATTTCTTCAATTTTTCTCCTCGTTTTCTTAAGTTTCTTTGCGTATTCATCATGTCGGTCCAGTCTGATAGCCAGAATGCCCTTAGTGAGGCGTTCCTGACCGAGAGTGACCCCTCTTCACCCCTGGCCGATAGCGAGACTTCTTCCCCTTTGGCTCATAGTGAGCCTACCTCCCCCATGGCCGATAGTGAACTTGCTTCCGGCTCAAGCCCAGTGGGGAGGACCAGGTTATTAGCGGACATACCCCTCACGGTCGAGAGAGAAAGAGAATTGAGGTCGAAGTTTCTTAACGACCCTGCCACCCCTAAGGAGCATAGCCTGACTAGGAGGTATCTATCCGCTAGCCAGAGCGGTGATAGGCAAACGCTTAGGGAACTTAGGCATCAAATTCTTGCTAGGCGTTCCGTTAGACATCCTCCGGCCGATCTTGTTCCGGCCTTGAAGTAGCCCCTCTTAGAGAGCATGCCTGGTTGGATAACTTGGCGATGATCTTGGGGTTGAGGTGGCGGTCGATTTTTATGACCGATTACAAGGATCTGCGACTCCTAATCCTCATATTATTGATTTAGGTGACGACGGCTGACTCTATTGCAACCGTCATGGCCAACCGAGAGTCCGTTTACCAGTCGCCGTCTGTCGCGCTCGTGCCACCGAAGACGCGACCGACACTACTACCGCGAATATTGGCACTACCGAGCCTTTGTCGGAACGCATTATCGGAGAGAGCTCCAATGTTCTTTGGGAGGGTCGAAGACGCCAACGACATGGAGGGACGACATAATCGAAGAGGAAACAATTGTCGGTCCGTGGTCCGATGCTCTCTGGTTGCCTGAAGATTTCAGTATTGGCCCTCTCACTGTGGAAATTGATGATCTTTGGCGCCAGGACGCCATTGAACTTGGTTATCCCAAGGTTGCCCGGGATTTGTATGATTTTCCCGATGGTTATCGGCTAATAGTTCCGCCAAAAGGAGCTATCGTGACGGAGTGCCCTCCCTGGTCATGTGACCGTTTACGCGCATCACTTTGAATTCGGTCTTCGTCTTCCTCTCGGATTCTTTTTTAGTGAAGATTTTGAATGCCTTTAATGTCTGTTTGGCTCAACTTACACCACTGGTGGTTCGAAATTTGATCGCGTACATTTGGGTTATTCGTTTTTTGGACTTTCCCCGGACTTTAAATCTTTTTTCCGTCATCTTCACTTCGGTTGAAGAAAAATGGGTCTTCCAGGCAAGCCGGTTGGTGGTCGTTGACCACGCGCCGACAAGAAAATGACCGTCCCGGCCCAAGGTGACCGGTTTGAAGGGTTGGCGGGATGCCTTTTTTCGGTTACTGGTGCCGAGGACTTTCCTATACGCCGCCACTTCACCGAGCCGCGTCCTCACATGGAACACCTACCTCAAGTTCCGTTGGCTGGGGATGAGTTGACTGCCTCCTCATATTTTGATACGAAGATTATCTCATCACCTATGAGGATGGAAAGAAATCCGGGGTTAAGGAGCCTAAATACCGGCTTCCTCACACAAAGTATATTCTTGGGAACCGGCCTTTGTCGGCTATGCTGCTATGTCATACCCATGAAAATGGTAAGTTTGTTATCGGACTAGTCCAACTGATGATATTGTATTTTATTATTATTATTTATTTTTTTTTTTAACTCGTTTCTTGCCGTCCACGAGGTTTTGACCGTCTTGATCTCGACACACTTTGCGTGGACGAGAACCTTCAACCAGTTAACCAATTTGCGGCTCGCTCCTTCCCACGAGTACGAGACCATGCACGGCATCACTAATCGGTCGTCGGGGAGGGAACCGTAATGGCCCTCAAAACATCCGTCGCGGCCGTGGCGGTGTAACTTGTTGCTCGCGCCCCTCGCTCGGGGGTCGGCGCTGCTGTTGCCGGTACTAGCGGCGGCCATCCTCGCCGTTCCCCTTCGGTCTTCTACTTCCCTACTGTTGCCGGGGGTGGTGGGAACAGGGACGCGGCCCCGCGAGCCAACTACGGAGGACACATCGCCGCAAAGAAAAGGCCTTGCCTCGTCGACCGCTTCTTCTCGCTCCCACCCGTGGGACTGTTCGAGTGGAAGATTTGAATGCGGATGCTCCTCCCAGGAGGTTCGCGAGCGGTCGTCGCGCCATCTGGTCCGGGACATATTAGCGGCGCCTCTTGGCTATCAGGCTCTTACTCCTCCATTCGCGAGAAGATTCGGGAGCTGATTACCATGCCCAGCTTTTTGTCTAACTTATCTCCCAGCATCTTCTCTCGGTACCATGAGTGGATCGAGAAGAAAGAGGTATCGCTAAGTGATGCTTGTGGTGGCCTCCTTTGCTCGCCGACCTGTCGTTCCCTAGCAAGATTTATCAACTTGATCGGGACGTCAGGGAAGATGAGTCGCTATACGCCGATATTCCCGAGAACGGTGGCATTCTTGCCTACCGTATTCTGAAAGGCATGCAGCTACCATTAGACAGGCCGGCAGGATCCTTGGTAACTCCTGCTGCAAGGCTAGCTCATGACCAACTTGTGGCACGTTTTTGTGATAATGAGATTTTGTTCACTTATTTTTCCTCTCCTTTTTTTTTATTGTTCTTTCTGACGTTTTCCTTTCCCCTTTGCAGGCCAACAATGCTGCCATTGAACTAATAGAGCAATATGTTGAGTACCAGAAGCTGGCGGACAGCAATAAGCAATCGTTAGAGACTTGCCAGGACCTGCTGAAGGATGCAGAGGAGAAGTTGGCAGCCCAGGAAGATGAGCTAGTAACATTGAGGACGCGAGCATCTCTTCTGGAGGAGACTGAAGCTAACGTTCAAACGTTAACCAAGGCTCTGGACACGGCTCAAACTGAGAAGGATATTGCCGTCCTGGACGCTGCCGCTGAAGCCGAGATTAGGGGGGCTGCCAACGCAGTTGTTGAGTTTCAGCAATCTGATGGATATGTGGCGGCTCTCCACAAGAGGTATGACGGGGGATGGGCTGCCGCCATGAGGTGCGTGTGCAAGGCCGTTCCAGGATTTGACTGGAATGTGATCGAGGACGCTCATGCTGCCGGCCAGCATCTCACTCCTATTGAGGGGGATCCGAAGTTTGCTGATGAGGACGCTATAGCGGATGCGGACCCCCGGGAACTAGCGGAGCAGACCAACCAGGACGTCCCCCCCTCTTGAAGTTTTTGGCGGCCTTCTCTCAGCTCTTCCTGTTCCTCTAATAGCTTGTAGTTGTAATTTTTGAATATTTCAACTCTTTATTCGGCCCATGCTGGCATTTGTAAACGCTAACGTTTCTTAATTTTATAAGTACAATTCCAACTAAAAGCCTTTCATTTGGCCGCCATCGTTTTACTTGTAGTTGGCCGCCAAGCCAGTAGCTTTTATTTTATGGGAAAGTACTTTATATCTTGTGTTTCCTTCGCTTTCATTATCGTCTGATTGTTGTGTGTCCGCCAATCTTTTATATGACCGTTAACGCATTTTAAGCCGTTTTTGATTCGTGCTAGGTCTGTTATATGACCGTTAACGCACTTTGAGCCTGTCATGGCTTTATTTATGCTTGGTCTATTATATGATCGTTTACGCACTTTGAGCCTGTCATATGGCTTTTGATTCGTACTAGGTCTGTCATATGACCGTTTACGTACTTTGAGCCTGTCATATGGTTTTTGATTCGTACTAGGTCTGTCATATGACCGTTTACGTACTTTGGGCCTGTCATATGGCTTGATTTGTGCTAGGTCTGTCATATGACCGTTAACGCACTTTGGGCCTGTCATATGGCTTGATTTGTGCTAGGTCTGTCATATGACCGTTAACGCACTTTGGGCCTGTCATATGGCTTGATTTGTGCTAGGTCTGTCATATGACCGTTCACGCACTTTGGGCCTGTCATATGGCTTTTGATTGATGTGCATGAAAATAGTAAGACAATTTATGGACTGCTGACAGAAACTTGTATTATTTAAGCAACTAAGGGTGGCTCTCGGCCTATTACATTTAGCAACTCAAACATAGTATTTCTTTAGGACGCTAGCATTCCAACAATTTTTAAGCTCCTTGCCATCCATGTTCTTTAAAATGAAGGAACCGAGAGCAATCTTCTTGGCTACGATGTAGGGGCCTTCCCAGGTTAGCGATCGGCTTTCCCTCAACATGCGCTTTGCCGGTGGCCGTGTTTCGCGAAGGGCCGAGTCGCCAACATTTAATGGCCTCTCCATGACTTTTTTATTGTAAGCCTTGCTGATCCTGTCTTTGTAAGCGGCTGCTCTCAGTTCTGCCATGAGCCTTGTTTCCGGCAAGAAGTTTAGGTCTTCCCTAAGTGCCTGGTCATTTCTTTGCAGATCTTGGTGCTTGATCCGGTAAGAGGGTAACCCCACCTCTACTGGCAACACCGCCTCCGCGCCGAAGGCTAACTTGAATGGGCTCTCTCCCGTCGCTTCTTTCTCTCGTTGTTCGTTTTGACCATAGTACTTCTTGGTACCATATCGGCCCATCCCCCTTTGAATTCATCTAGCTTTTTCTTCAAGGCGTTTAGGATCTGTTTGTTCGCGGCCTCTGCTTGCCCGTTGCTCTGAGGGTGGCAAACGGCTGAGTATGCAAATTTTACCCGAAATTCTGTTAAGAAGGCCTGTACATGTCGACAATCGAATTGGACGCCATGATCAAAGACGATCGCCATGGGGATCCCAAATCTTGTCATAATATTCTGCCAGATGAATTTCTTGACCTGATATGCCTTGATTTTCGCTGTCGGCTCTGCCTCTATCCACTTGGTGAAGTAATCAATTCCCACTATTAGGAACTTTCTCCCCCCAGTTGCTGTGGTGAACGGTCCCAAGATGTCCATTCCCCACTGTGCGAACGGGATTGGGCATAGGATAGGCTGCAAATCGTTGGCTGGCCTGTTAATGACGGGAGCGTATCTCTGGCACTTATCACATCTCTTAACATAGCTCTGGGAATCCGCCAGCATACTTGGCCAATAGAATCCCGCCCTCAATGCCTTTAGTGCCAGAGCCTTTCCGCCAATATGGTTACCGCATATACCTTCATGTATTTCTTCAAGGATCTTCGCAGATTCCCATGCGGTTGCGCATTTAAGCAGAGGTAAACTGAATGATTTCTTGTATAGCTTATTTTGGTATATGATGTACCAGCTTGCTTGTCGTTTCAATTTCTTAGCAGACGAAGGATTATTCGGAAGCGTCCCGGTCAACTTCGTACGCCACCAACTCACTAAACCATTCTCCCCTTTGGTTTATATACGTTGACGGTTACGACCTTTTTCGTGATGCTTTTTTTCCTTCAAGATGTCAACCGTGACGGGTCCTTTCAATGCTAAATGAGTCAGAGCTTGCCAACTTGGACAACGCGTCCGCTTTTGTGTTCTCGGCCCTAGGTATCGCTTGAATCTCAAAATGATTCAGTTGAGCTATCAATTCCTTGGCCTTTTCAACGTATTTTAGCATGTTGGCCTCTCTGACTTCGAATTCTCCCCTCAGCTGGCCGCTCACCAATTGTGAGTCCGTTTTTTAAAGACACTTTCTTAGCACCCGTTGCCAAACACATTCTCAATCCGGCAATTGCCGCTTCATATTCTGCTTCGTTGTTTGACGCCGGGAAGGCGAACTTGATGGCGTACTGGTACGAATTTCCTTCAGGGCTGGTCATCACTATACCCGCTCCAGATCCGCTAACAGCGGATGATCCGTCGACCTCCAGCAGCCAGACTTCCTTTTGCTCCACTTCTTCCTCCTCATATGAGGCTTCCACGATAAAGTCCGCCAGGGCTGCGCTTTGATAGCGGTTCTAGGCTTATACTCGTATATCATACTCGATTGTTCAACGGCCCATTTCAAGAAGCGGTAGGAACTATCCATCTTCTCGCAACGCTTTTTCTAGCGGTGGTTGGTTAAAACTTGAATGGGATGGCAGGTCGAAGTATGGTCTCGAGTTTCTGGCGGCTATTACCACGCCCAAAGCCATTTTTTCTACCAACTGGTAACGGCTCTCCGGACCGTTAAGAATGTGGCTGATAAAATAAATTGGGCTGCTTGCCTCTCCTTTTCTACCAACAACACGGCCATGATTGTCTTCGGCGAGGCCGAGATGTATTGTTGTAATACGTCCCAGTCTCGGGCCTTGTAATGGTAGGTAGCTTCTTTAAATGCTCTTTTACCGCCAGGAATGCTTTGCTTTGCTCCTCTCCCCACTCGAACTTCTTATTCCCCCTTAGCAGAACAAAGAAAGGCAAAGCTTTGTCTGCTGATTTTGAAATGAATCGAGTGAGGGCCGCCATTCTCCCTGTTAACCGCTGAATATCCTTAACGCTTCTTGGCTCAGGCGGGTCGACAATGGCTTGAACTTTGTCCGGGTTTGCATCAATCCCCCTTTCTTGACCAAGAAGCCTAAGAACTTTTCCGCTCTCACCCCAAAGACACATTTCTTTGGGTTGAGCTTCATCTTATACTTCCTCAAAGTTCGAAGGTCTCTTCCAGATCGTCCAAATGTTCACGGTCAGTTTTACTCTTGACGATGGAGTCGTCAACATATGCTTCGATATTTCTCCCCCTCTGATCCGCGAACACTTTGTCGACTAGCTTTTGATAGGTTGCCCCCGCATTACGGAGCCCAAATGGCATTGCCTTATAATTATATACTCCGCAATCTGTGATGAACGCAGCTTTTTTCCTATCGGCCTCGAGCAAGCTGATCTGGTGATAGCCCGAGAAGGCATCCATAAAGCTTAACAATGCATGACCGCTAGTAGAGTCTACTAGCCGGTCTATTCTAAGCGGCGGGTAGCAATCTTTTGGGCAAGCTCTATTGAGGTCCGTGAAGTCCACACACATCCTCCATTGGCCGCTAGCTTTCTTTTACCATGACTACATTAGCCAACCACTCCGGGTAGTCGCATGGCTCAATGAAGTCACCGCCAACAACTTATCGACCTCCTCTTTAATGGCCTTATTCTTTTCGGCCGAAAAATTTCGCTTCTTTTGCTTGACGAGGTCGGACAAGCTTTGTCAACATTTAGACGATGTACCATCACGGCCGGGTTAATTCCCGGCATCTCATCCGCTGAAAATGCGAAGACGTCCGCGTTTTCTCGTAGGAGAGTCACCGGAGTTGACCACGACCTTTGGGTCCATGTCGTTCCAACGACCCCTTTGTCCTGCTTAGGATCATTCGCGGCATCTCTGTTTTGTTTCTCCATCCGGCTTTGGCCTTGGAGTATCATCGGGCCCGGATTCCAGCCTCTTCCATTAAAACATCCATTTCCTCATCCCCTTTCTCGGGCCCTTCCTCATCCGCCGAGCCCTCTTCCGAGCTCGCCTTTGTTTCCTGGTTGGCGGATTCAATTCTTCTACCAAAGACTCTCCTGCTTAGGTTGCTTTAATCTTTGTTAGGTAGCATGATTTCGCCATTTCTTGATTTCCTCTCAACTTTCGTTGTCGTCCCGAGATTGGAAACGTACAACATAGTCAAATGATAGGTCGACACAACTCCTTGGACATCATGGATGAAAGGGCGTCCGATAATTGCGTTATAAGCTCCCGGCACGTCAACCACTAAAAACTCCGTCATCACATCCCCGGCGTTCTCATCCTCCCCTACTCGTAGGTAAGGTTATTAGGCCCTCTCGGGGATCACCGACGCCTCCGTGAATCCTATCACTTGGGTAGCGTACGGGGCTTCGGATGTTCCCGACCAATCATTAATTTTTCAAAGGTTGAGAAGTACAGAATGTTTGCGGAACTTCCTCCGTCTACCAGGATTCTGTGGATCAAACAGTTTGACACTTTCAGCGTGACTACCAGAGGGTCATCATGAGGGTAGACAACATGCTTTGCGTCTTCAACCGTGAAAGACATGGCGGGCATTGCTGGCGGCCTCCTCCATTGCATGCTTTCATTGAAATTGACTCCGGTGCTCGAATTCCTTCAGGCTTGCCTTGGCCCCATGTGAGCCGCCGCCATGAATTGGACCGCCACCGATAACATGAATCTCAAGAATCCGCGATTGCACATTCCCGGTTATTAGGCTTCACTACGTCTCCGTCCTTTGATTGTGCCTTGTATTGAGTGAAGTTACCCCGTCTTATCGGATCCTCCAGGTTATCCTTCAAGTGCTCGCAATTCTCGGTAGTGTGACCGTGATCACCGTGAAAGTCACACCACTTGCTCTTATCATGGTTTTTATGAAACATTTGCTTAGGACGTTGCCACTTATCACTGTCCTTGTTCATCTGATATATCTGAGCCCTTGAGGTCGTGAGCTGCGTATATGTATCGAATTTATCTTTGTATTCGTACCTTTCGCGGTCATTCTTCTCGCGGTCATTTCCCTTCTTGACCACATTTGATTCCTGCTTCCTTTCATCCCGGCCGCGATCAGTTTCGCGACCCTTTTCTTTCCTCTCGCTTATCATCTTTCTTCTTTTTCGGCTCGCGACTTCGCCCTTGCGGCCTTGTCAAACTCTTCCCCCGATGAAATCTTTTGCTTTCCTCAAGACTCGGCTCAAGTGATGTGAAGGTTTTACGGCCCAGATAGCTTCTAAACGCGGACCCTTCCCTCAGCCCGGTCATCAGAGCTAAGACGGCCACGTCCTGCTGAAGGCGGGGAATGGTGACCGCCTCAGCATTGAAGCGGCCGACGAAATCTCGCAGGCTCTCATTCTCCCTCTGTTTGATAGATAACAGTTCGCCAGTTGTGCGCTCGCGGCGCCTATTACTCACGAAGTGAGTGCTGAACATAGATGAAAGCTGAGAAAAACTAGAAACATTACCGGCCCTGATGCTTTTAAACCATGTCTGGGCAATCCCAGTCAAAGTAGATGGGAAAACCTTACACCAGATAGCGTCCACCTGAGTGTATAAATACATGTGCCCTTCATAAGCGGCCACATGATCGTGCAGGGGTCCGAGGTGCCATCATACTTGCGGGGACGGCATCTTGATTCGCGGCATGGGGTGGTTCAAGATTTACGGAATGAAAGGGGGACTCGCTTAGGCTTGATCAATAAGTGTCCGCCAGCAGAATAATTGCTTGCGCCACTGAGGCTGTGTTCCCGGCGGGAACGACTTTGATCCTCCTCTTCAGAATTGTTGAGATCCTCAGTTTCTAGGATGACTTCCTCATATTCTGGGTCCTCAATTTGCCTTTCCAATTGGCGTCCCTCCTGATTGAAGGTCCGCATCCTTCTTACGGGGGTGCCATCGACGTTGCGACCGTTCATGGTTGACATACGCCTACGAAGCTGACCTGCCCTTGCATTGGGAGTGTTGTTAGGCTGAGTACCCGCTTGTAACATCTGGATGAAAGACGCTACAGTTTGTAGCTGCTCAGGGGAGAATTGACTTAGTTGAGCCAGGTTGAATGACCCGCTTCCGGTGTTTACCTGAGACACATTGTTCCCAGGGGTTTGCTGCTCGTTGACGTTCCCAGCGTCTAACTCAGATGGGTCACGGCCGTCATTGTTTGCTCTTTCCATGTTGGCGTTCACAAAGATGGAAGCCCCTCCTTCTAGCGCCAAGTTGTTTCGGTGTTGAAACGGTTGGCGGTCTTGAGAGAAGTCCGCCAAAGATTTGGGTAAACTCCGCTAGTGAATAGCTGCACAAGAAGTAAACGTGAACTACCCTCGGGGGGATGCGAGGAAACCCCCTCCGACGCTCAAGTCAGCACGTGCCCAAATAGGGTTTAGAGAGAGAAAGTAGAGAGAGAGAGAGATAAGAATTCTGAGTGTGAGAGAATGTACCTGCAGAATAGTACTAGTGGGGTATTTATAGAAGTACTATTCACCTGACAGGGTGCGTAATCCTTTTACACGTGTACGGTCGCGGTGCTCTTGACAGTTGGGAAGATTCCCTTATTTTGTCTTGTTTGACGACCGCCAACGTTATCGGACCATGTTGATGTACTGACTTGTTAGAGCTATAGGCAGCATCTACAACGTTAGCGTCCGTTTTGCCGTTCGCGTACTTATCACAGGGATCCGCTAACGTACTTGGGTTATACCCATACACTTTTTTTGCCCAACCATCATATAGAAAAATTGAAAGTTGGAGGCCACCATGTAGAATTTTCCAATTTTATATTATGAAAATATAATCAAAATAAATCTAACAACAAGATCACGTAAATATAGCCTATGCTTTATATAACCAATATAAAAATTAGAAAAGGTGGCCAAAATTTTATAAGTTCGATACTTAAAAAGTAAATAGGTAAAATTTAGAAAAAACGGAAAGAGCATTATATGATCAATATTTAATCATCTCCTTATTCAGAACTTTCCCCTTCGTTCCAAATGAATTGCCAGAAAACATTTTAGCTTACCATATACTTCCTCTGAGATAAGATAAGGATAGATAAGTTCAGATAAGGATAAATAAGCTTAGATGAGATAATATAAGTTAAGATATGATCATATAAGATCACATAAGATCAGATAAGGTAGATGTGAGCTAGGTAGTTAAATTAATCATGCGAAAAGTGTCGATGTGAGCTAGGTAGTTATAATTAAAACAAGTGATTTATAAATTTTTTAACAAAAATAATGTCATATCTTTAATTACTGAGTTGAGCTAGCATCACAACTCACAACTACATGTAAATGGAGCCATTATTTAATAACTAAGAACAAGGATCTGGTACTGCGGTTATTCCTATATATTGAAAGTATCAAACTTGTGATAAGTTAGACTTCTAAAGAAACTGAAATGCATAAAACGTATACACATATTACATATACTTACTCTAACAAAACAATCATGGAAATGCATGCGTAGCAAGGCGGCTGTTACTGATTTATCTGTTGCAAACCGCTCTTGAACAGCTTGCTGAACAATTGATTCAGCTTCAGGACACGATCTTCTATAAAACCCAACCCGAAGTTTAGCCAATGTAGATGGTCGAGTGATCAAAGCTAAAACAAATAAGATGTTAAATTGAATGTACTTCATGATCTTCTGTGATTTAAAAAGAGTGGACAATTTTGATGTGAAATTATATGTATGAAACAGTACTCTGCTGAGAGAAAAATAGGACTACGACAGTGTACCTATATTTATAGCAGGAATTAACAGATAATATGGGCAGATCAAAAAGGAAAAGTCAAATTTGGGTGTGGAAATGATAGAATGAAACGTGGCTTTCGACTTTCGAGGCATATTTAGGAAGCTTGTGAAAATTTTATCCTTTCTGTAAATCAATAAAATGCGTTGGTGAAGAAAAATTTAATATTTGCATGTTTGCGGCGCCTGCATCGGGCTTGTGGCCAAAACTACAGCATACGGACACTGTCGTCTTTTCTTGAGAAGAAGGAAGGAAATTGAAAACATTAGATTTTTTTAGCGAATGGGATTGTTAAATATCGCCTCCAAACTACTTAAAATCGCCCCAATCACTATATGATTATACCATTATACCCTTACTTTAATTTTTGGATTTTAACTCCAACTTTTAACTCCTCCCACCTACCAATCTACCATCCTCACCATTAATCATCTTCTCTCTCATCTTCACCATTCATCAGTATCATCACTCTCACTCTCATCCTTCTTCACACACAAAAACCATCACCACCACCACCATCCAAACCCAAAAAAATGTCAGGCAACCCGTCGAAAAATCCAAGGCCACGGAAGAAGATTGTCCTCAGGCGTCAAACGGAGGAGGCAATCTTCAGGGCTACGGAGGCAAGACGCCGGCAAGAAGCTGTAGAGGAGGCGGCGACAGCAGAGGCAGCAGTAGCGGAGGCGTCATCGCAGGTAATTTTTTTTCTAAAAAAATAGGCTGAACGTCTGTCCAGACAGTTGCTTCCATGGAAGCAACGTTTGGCCAAACGTTGCTTCTATGGAAGCAACTTCCAGGCCAAGCGTTGCTTCTTTGGAAGGAAGGGTGACTTTTTTTTAACTTTAAATTTCTGTTATCAATTTTTTTATTTACGTTATATTTTCATATTTAAAATGTTATTATTTTATTAATTCATGAAATGTAATTGATATTTTTTTCGAATATATTATAAAAATAATTCATAAAATATAATTTATTATGTTTTAATTTAATTATAATTATTATTGTAGGTTGTAGAAAATTAGAAATAGTAAGTTTTGATTATAAATAATTATTATTGTAGGTTGTAGAAAATTATAAATAGTATGTTTTGATTATAAATAATTATTATTGTAGGTTGTAGAAAATTATAAATAGTATGTTTTGATTATTAATAATTATTGTTGCAGGATGGTTAATGTATTGATTTATTATTTTTTTATTTTTACGTATTTGTTGATGAATAGCCATATGGGTTTCGACAATTTGCCGGGAAGACACTTCCCGGGTTTCGCGGTGTGCACAACGAGGATTCAGGTCCGCGCCATCCCCACTCACGTGATGTTTCCGCTTCAGTTAGGAGGACGCGGATGAACCCGACTGGTCCGCGGCGTCAGCTTCAGTTACACGATGAGGGGGTTGGTGGATCGTACGATGCAAGGGAGCATCAGGAGATGGATGAGTGGGAGGATGACCGGGGTACATATGAGGTGGGTTCTGATGTTCTTTACGATGATGATGTTCAGGATGAATTTATATGGGAATTTGAGAGAGATCCAGACCCTACAGCCGGTGATCGTTGGAATGTCCGTAAGGGTAGGGGTGGGCGATTTATACGCGGCGAGGGGAGTTCATCGACTATTGAGAGTCGAAAGGGGAAGGGGAAGGATGCCGATGACCTTAGCTGGAAGGTCACAGGTCCAGTTGCAGGAGGACCTATTGTTGGGTCTGTTATCCCCAGTTTTGGTGGACATGTAGCTATGGAGATCTGGGGGGGTAGAATTCTCCTGAAGTGTCAGACACGAGAGAGGATTTGTACACGTTTGAGGACGTGGGCTAGGGCGTTGCCTCCACCGATACTGGATCATCTTCGTAGAACGTCCCTGTACCATATCCCCTTTACTATGTTCACGCACATTGATGCGCCCTTGATTTCAGCATTTGTCGAGCGGTGGCAGCCTGATACGAGTTCTTTTCACCTACCGTTTGGGGAGATGACGATCATGATGCATGATGTGTGGCATATATTGCATATTCCAGTTAAGGGGTGCACGGTCAATGACACCACTCCGAGTGGTGCTCTTCGGGGTTTGGTTGCAGACTCGATCGGTAGGATAGTTGTAAAGCTCAGGAGTCCATTTTGGGAAAATGGTGCTATTGCTGCACAAGGGGTTGCTGATATTCTATCAGATGGGGAGACACCTGCTCCATTGGGGAAACAGCTGACATGTATTATATGGTTGATTCTAGGGTGCTATTTGTTCCCAGATAAGAGTGGATCGAGGTTGAGACCCTTTGACATTGTTGAGGCCAGGTCTCCAGATATCGTTCACACGTTCTCCTGGGGGTCGGCTACACTTGCGTACTTGTATCGTCAGTTGGGCGAGGCTAGTCGGACCTCCACAGTCGGGATCAACTTTGTTTGACTTTACTCCGGGCATGGATTTATGAGTATTTTCCATGCTTCGGAGCCACGCGCACGCATATTATTGGTGGGGAAGCTCCACGAGCGCAGAGTTGGACCGCGTATACCTGGAGCCGAGGTCTCATGACCGTCTTTGTTCTATCGAGAGTAGGGATGGCAATGGGGCGGGTCTGGGTCGGGTCCACCCTGGACCCGCACCGTTTATTTTTCACTGCACCTGCACCCACCCCGCATCCGTTGGGTCTAGATTTTTTGCACTGCACCCGCATCCACTGGGTCTAGCGGGTCCACGGGTCCTAACTGGGTCCTAAATGGGTCCTTCTTAGTTTTAAGTTTTCATCACATTTTTGAATATATGTAATTAAAAATTTTCGCCCTAATATATATAGGTTCATGTATCCATGGTTAAAGCATTATCTAAACAAAATTTTAAGAATTAACTCATAAAATATTAAAATGTTGCAACTTACAAAGTTACAAGTCTTAGATTGATTTACAACACTAACGAGTTCACAAAATCACAACTCATAAAACCTGTTAGGTAAAAAAAAAATTTCTAATATGTAAATGGGTCCGCGGGGCGGGTCTGGGTCTAGCATATGTGGACCCGGACCCAGACCTGACCCATGCTCTTTCGGGATCCAGACCCGACCCGGACCCATTGGGTCTAAAATTTCTGGACCCAGACCCTTATAAATGGATCGGGTCCTAGCGGGTCTGGGTCGGGTCCAGGACCCATTGCCATCTCTAATCAGGAGACAGCTAGACATACTGATAGCAGAGGATGTAAGTGATTATTTTTGTACTATTATTAGAAGTTTGTTTTTTACTTGCATTTCATTAAATAAAATCGCTTTATTGTAAAAATTGCAGGTGGATTGGTTGCCTTATGGTCATCATTTTGATCCGAACACTATTCGGAGAACATTATATAGGGGCATCATTCGGTACCGGGGAGTTATCGAGCCCTATATGCCTTATCGATGTTTGCGACAGTTAGGCCGTATGCAGACTGTACCTGTTCCTATTATTGCTCCAGAGTCTGCATCTAGGCCTAGCAAGGGAAAGTATTCTGTGAAATCTTCTGCTGTCCATTGTGAATCGGGCTGGTTCTCGTTCCCGACAAGTAATTATATTGATATGATATTAATATTTTGTTTATTATTATTGTTATTACATTAATATAATATTAATATTTTGTTTATTATTATTGTTATTAAACAATTGTTATTTTGTTTACAAACAGGTAAATGTGTAAACATTGAGATGTTTGAGAAGGGTTCTGAACCGGCGACTTACGCCACTGACTACTTGTCTTGGTATCAACGACATTCACATCCATATGTGTTGAATGATGGAGGTAGTAGTGCTCGACCCATACCAGATCGTACGGCAACCGAGGAGGTAAATGTATTTTAATAGATTCAGAATTTGGATCAATGTTCCAAAATTAAATATATTGACGACCCACTATTTTATTATGCGACAATGGATGAATTGGTGGATAAATGCAACTCGTCCATTCATGCAACATCGGGACGAATATGAATGGGATGATGCAAAAGATGCATGTGGGAATGTTGAGCAGCTCATTGAGGATTGGAACAACGTGTTACACAAGACGAATGAAGAGAACTAGTAGCGGATTTTATTTATGTTAAAACACTTTTAGCTATTACTAGCGGATTTTATTTATGTTGAACACTTTTAGCTATTCCTAATGGTTTTATCTATGTTGAACACTTTTAGCTATTCCTAATGGTTTAATTTATGTTGAACACTTTTTGCTATTCCTAATGGTTTTATTTATGTTTATGTATGCTTTTTAATTCATAACACTTTTATTAATGTTTATATATGTTTATGTACATTGAATTAATGCTTGTTAATTATGAGTAATTACATATTTAATTATTTATATTGTGATTTACTTCATAAATTAACACAATCAGTTCATAAATTAACACAATCAGTTCATAAATTAACACAATTAGTTCATAAATTAACACATTCGCATCTACCATAAGCTCATAAGTACAACTAGCAAGAGTTAAAACTAAGAAGTAGTTGTTGGGGTTGTTGAGGTAGATGAATTCCACTGTTTGATCCTTGCTAAATAATGACTTGCCCAAGGACGAACAGCTTAAGAAGCAACTCGAAACCACTGTTGAGGAGTAGTAGGGATCGGATAACCTCGGCAAAGTTGAAGCCGAATAAAATGCTTGTAACTCCCTAGATGAGCTATGGCTAACTCCCTTTGTGGCAAAGTGTTCATGCCCCCAACATCAAGTGGAAAAATTATAGCCGACATATCAATACGACCATTAAGAGCGAAAAAAAAAGATCGTGCATCTGTAGTGGTTCGCAATGGGGTACAAGTCTGCAATGGCCTCCATGCAATGTTCCTCCCCACAACCTTTACCTTCCCATCGAATACACCTAATTGCCTCTTTGAGGTCCTGACCATATACCCAATGAAATTGACGACCATTTTGATGCAACTCACTCACTACTGATCGGCGTGCAATGTCCCAATTTTCTTGGCCGCAATAAAAAGCATTTGCTACGCATCGAAAACCACAATTACCATCGGCAACTACATCATGCCAGCCTTCTACGTGGTGTTGGATGGCTAGTGGAAGTTTATGAAAGTATGGAAAATTTTCCATATCGAATCTCCACCCTGCAAAGTTATTATAAATCAATTTAATTAAATGTGTACAATTATACGAAACAAACAATAAAAGTATATAAATAAATATATTATTACCAGGGGCCGACCCACATGATTTGCCTTTACCCTTAGAAGACTTGCCCATAACGTGCTCCCACCCACTTTTTTCCCGTCGCATGCCCTTGTTCAACTTAGAACGACCCTTACTCGTGACGTTAACATCAGGCTCCTCAAAGGAACAACGTTCGGGGTGGAATTCTGAATGGAGTAGCCGAGAAATAGATCTCATGACCGCAGGATCCCGAGCATGTACCTCGTTCACTAATGAATGGAAGAACTGACGGTCCTGATCGCACTCCGATAGTATCTCAGCCGAATCTGTCCCATCACCAATGGCTAGTCTCCACCAAAATGAATCAACCTCCTGAGTGTATAGGAGATGGTCTGCTTGCAAGGAGAAAAGCGTATGGCAAGCACGTGGAATACCATGCGTAGTCTCAACAACACATCCGCATCTACTCCAGTCCCAGTCAAGCTCAGCTATTCTTCCAAGCTCTCTCTGAATTAGCTCCAAACAATATTGAGAACAAATACCGTTCAAGGCGCTATATGGTGGCGAATTAAATTCAATCCCATGAGTACGGCGCAATGCTTCCAAGGAGTTTCCTATCTCTTTCAATTGCCCTGAAACAAAAGCATCAACTTGCATAAACAGTGTGTCGATTGCCTCAGTTGGAGTAGCAATCCACGCTTTCAAAGCCGAATGAGAACTCTCGACTCTATTGTTGGTTGTGTTACCGAAGTGTCTTACTCGGTTAGTCCAACATTGCACAAACTTCTCCTTGTGCACAAGCCAAGTCCCGTGGATGTAGGTAGGAAAATCAATGGACATGGTATTCCCAATAGTACCCCACTCCTCCATCATGTTGGCTACATTTGTTTCATATTCAGCCTCGGTTTTGGATTTCATCACCCTAGCCCAACTTCCTCGTCCGAACCTAATTCTGATCTTGCTTTTCCCACCACACTTCCTTGCTACCCATGCCTCCACATCATGATTGATATGCCACGTGCAAAGTAGATGTGCAGATGTGGGAAAAACCTCCGAGATATATTTGCACAAAGCCAGATCTCGATCAGTGACAATGGCATTTGGAGCCACACTGCCACTGAGGTTCTTCAGTCTGTCTAACATCCAGCGATAGCTCTGAGCATCCTCATGTTGCAACAATGCCCATGCAACAAGAAAATTCTTGTTGGTTGGTGTCACTCCAACAATCTCCACCAAAGGATACAAGTACTTATTTGTCTTGTACGTTGCATCAATGTGGATCACGTGCGGATACGTACGCACTAAATTCACGGACGTCGGGTGTGCAATGAATGTATGTGTCACCCTACCCATCTCGTCCGACTGAAGCCAAAAAAGATACTTGCTTTCAACAGCCGGATGAAGAAACTGTTGGGCTGCATTTCTGCCTTCTGATCTCTCCCTTCTCAATATATCTCTGCAATTGTAGATGTGCCTCATGTTAGGCTTCGAAGACGGAAATGCACCTTCAATGGCTTTCATGATGTTTCGTGGTTTCACATGGGATGAAGTTAGTTCTCCAACTAACTTCTTGGCGGCGGGACTGAGACCGTTGATTTGTCGATGGCCCTCCTGGTATAACATCATTGGGTGATTATGAAACCCATGTTCAACCCTAGTCTCGACTACCCAATACGCGTAGTCGTTTTTTGGGACTAGGAATAACCGAAATTCACAGCCACATGCTTTTCTCTTTGTTTTTCTTCTAATTGCCGAACTGAAATCACGAGGTTTCTTCTTCTTGCCACGATCACAATCCAAAAGTTGATACTTCTTATTGTGACTAGTGATCGTCAAGAAAAACCCAAGCTCAATGGCAATGTTTCTACACCACTCGGTAGCAGCATCACGCGTTTTAAATTCTGGGCTATTGTCGAAATACGGGTTATAATTAATCCGATCACCACAACAGCCACATACGGGTTTCGCGGTGTGCACAACGAGGATTCAGGTCCGCGCCATCCCCACTCACGTGATGTTTCCGCTTCAGTTAGGAGGACGCGGATGAACCCGACTGGTCCGCGGCGTCAGCTTCAGTTACACGATGAGGGGGTTGGTGGATCGTACGATGCAAGGGAGCATCAGGAGATGGATGAGTGGGAGGATGACCGGGGTACATATGAGGTGGGTTCTGATGTTCTTTACGATGATGATGTTCAGGATGAATTTATATGGGAATTTGAGAGAGATCCAGACCCTACAGCAGGTGATCGTTGGAATGTCTGTAAGGGTAGGGGTGGGCGATTTATACGCGGCGAGGGGAGTTCATCGACTATTGAGAGTCGAAAGGGGAAGGGGAAGGATGCCGATGACCTTAGGCCGGAAGGTCACGGAGTCCAGGTTGCGGGGAGGACCTATTGTTGGGTCTGTTATCCCCAGTTTTGGTGGACATGTAGCTATGGAGATCTGGGGGGGTAGAATTCTCCTGAAGTGTCAGACACGAGAGAGGATTTGTACACGTTTGAGGACGTGGGCTAGGGCGTTGCCTCCACCGATACTGGATCATCTTCGTAGAACGTCCCTGTACCATATCCCCTTTACTATGTTCACGCACATTGATGCGCCCTTGATTTCAAGCATTTGTCGAGCGGTGGCGGCGATACGAGTTCTTTTCACCTACCGTTTGGGGAGATGACGATCATGATGCATGATGTGTGGCATATATTGCATATTCCAGTTAAGGGGTGCACGGTCAATGACACCACTCCGAGTGGTGCTCTTCGGGGTTTGGTTGCAGACTCGATCGGTAGGATAGTTGTAAAGCTCAGGAGTCCATTTTGGGAAAATGGTGCTATTGCTGCACAAGGGGTTGCTGATATTCTATCAGATGGGGAGACACCTGCTCCATTGGGGAAACAGCTGACATGTATTATATGGTTGATTCTAGGGTGCTATTTGTTCCCAGATAAGAGTGGATCGAGGTTGAGACCCTTTGACATTGTTGAGGCCAGGTCTCCAGATATCGTTCACACGTTCTCCTGGGGGTCGGCTACACTTGCGTACTTGTATCGTCAGTTGGGCGAGGCTAGTCGGACCTCCACAGTCGGGATCAACGGCTGTTTGACTTTACTCCAGGCATGGATTTATGAGTATTTTCCATGCTTCAGGCCACGCGCACAGCATATTATTGGTGGGGAAGCTCCACGAGCGCAGAGTTGGACTGCGTATACCTAGAGCCGAGGTCTCATGACCGTCTTTGTTCTATCAGGAGTAGGGATGGCAATGGGGCGGGTCTGGGTCGGGTCCACCTGGACCCAGACCCGTTTATTTTTCACAGACCCAGACCCACCCCAGATCCGTTGGGTCTAGATTTTTCAGACCCAGACCCAGATCCACTGGGTCTAGCGGGTCCACGGGTCCTAACTGGGTCCTAAATGGGTCCTTCTTAGTTTTAAGTTTTCATCACATTTTTGAATATATGTAATTAAAAATTTTCGCCCTAATATATATAGGTTCATGTATCCATGGTTAAAGCATTATCTAAACAAAATTTTATGAATTAACTCATAAAATATTAAAATGTTGCAACTTACAAAGTTACAAGTCTTAGATTGATTTACAACACTAACGAGTTCACAAAATCACAACTCATAAAACCTGTTAGGTAAAAAAAAAATTTCTAATATGTAAATGGGTCCGCGGGGCGGGTCTGGGTCTAGCATATGTGGACCCGGACCCAGACCCGACCCATGCTCTTTCGGGATCCAGACCCGACCCGGACCCATTGGGTCTAAAATTTCTGGACCCAGACCCTTATAAATGGATCGGGTCCTAGCGGGTCTGGGTCGGGTCCAGGACCCATTGCCATCTCTAATCAGGAGACAGCTAGACATACTGATAGCAGAGGATGTAAGTGATTATTTTTGTACTATTATTAGAAGTTTGTTTTTTACTTGCATTTCATTAAATAAAATCGCTTTATTGTAAAAATTGCAGGTGGATTGGTTGCCTTATGGTCATCATTTTGATCCGAACACTATTCGGAGAACATTATATAGGGGCATCATTCGATGCAGGGAGTTATCGAGCCCTATATGCCTTATCGATGTTTGCTGACAGTTAGGCCGTATGCATCGTACTGTTCCTATTATTGCTCCAGAGTCCGCATCTAGGCCTAGCAAGGGAAAGTATTTCGTGAAATCTTCTCGCTTGTCCATTGTGAATCGGGCCGGTTCTCGTTCCCGACAAGTAATTATATTGATATGATATTAATATTTTGTTTATTATTATTGTTATTATATTAATATAATATTAATATTTTGTTTATTATTATTGTTATTAAACAATTGTTATTTTGTTTACAAACAGGTAAATGTGTAAACATTGAGATGTTTGAGAAGGGTTCTGAACCGGCGACTTACGCCACTGACTACTTGTCTTGGTATCAACGACATTCACATCCATATTTGTTGAATGATGGAGGTAGTAGTGCTCGACCCATACCAGATCGTACGGCAACCGAGGAGGTAAATGTATTTTAATAGATTCAGAATTTGGATCAATGTTCCAAAATTAAATATATTGACGACCCACTATTTTATTATGCGACAATGGATGAATTGGTGGATAAATGCAACTCGTCCATTCATGCAACATCGGGACGAATATGAATGGGATGATGCAAAAGATGCATGTGGGAATGTTGAGCAGCTCATTGAGGATTGGAACAACGTGCTACACAAGACGAATGAAGAGAACTAGTAGCGGATTTTATTTATGTTAAAACACTTTTAGCTATTACTAGCGGATTTTATTTATGTTGAACACTTTTAGCTATTCCTAATGGTTTTATCTATGTTGAACACTTTTAGCTATTCCTAATGGTTTAATTTATGTTGAACACTTTTTGCTATTCCTAATGGTTTTATTTATGTTTATGTATGCTTTTTAATTCATAACACTTTTATTAATGTTTATATATGTTTATGTACATTGAATTAATGCTTGTTAATTATGAGTAATTACATATTTAATTATTTATATTGTGATTTACTTCATAAATTAACACAATCAGTTCATAAATTAACACAATCAGTTCATAAATTAACACAATTAGTTCATAAATTAACACATTCGCATCTACCATAAGTTCATAAGTACAACTAGCAAGAGTTAAAACTAAGAAGTAGTTGTTGGGGTTGTTGAGGTAGATGAATTCCACGTTTGATCCTTGCTAAATAATGACTTGCCCAAGGACGAACAGCTTAAGAAGCAACTCGAAACCACTGTTGAGGAGTAGTAGGGATCGGATAACCTCGGCAAAGTTGAAGCCGAATAAAATGCTTGTAACTCCCTAGATGAGCTATGGCTAACTCCCTTTGTGGCAAAGTGTTCATGCCCCCAACATCAAGTGGAAAAATTGTAGCCGACATATCAATACGACCATTAAGAGCGAAAAAAAAAGATCGTGCATCTGTAGTGGTTCGCAATGGGGTACAAGTCTGCAATGGCCTCCATGCAATGTTCCTCCCCACAACCTTTACCTTCCCATCGAATACACCTAATTGCCTCTTTGAGGTCCTGACCATATACCCAATGAAATTGACGACCATTTTGATGCAACTCACTCACTACTGATCGGCGTGCAATGTCCCAATTTTCTTGGCCGCAATAAAAAGCATTTGCTACGCATCGAAAACCACAATTACCATCGGCAACTACATCATGCCAGCCTTCTACGTGGTGTTGGATGGCTAGTGGAAGTTTATGAAAGTATGGAAAATTTTCCATATCGAATCTCCACCCTGCAAAGTTATTATAAATCAATTTAATTAAATGTGTACAATTATACGAAACAAACAATAAAAGTATATAAATAAATATATTATTACCAGGGGCCGACCCACATGATTTGCCTTTACCCTTAGAAGACTTGCCCATAACGTGCTCCCACCCACTTTTTTCCCGTCGCATGCCCTTGTTCAACTTAGAACGACCCTTACTCGTGACGTTAACATCAGGCTCCTCAAAGGAACAACGTTCGGGGTGGAATTCTGAATGGAGTAGCCGAGAAATAGATCTCATGACCGCAGGATCCCTAGCATGTACCTCGTTCACTAATGAATGGAAGAACTGACGGTCCTGATCGCACTCCGATAGTATCTCAGCCGAATCTGTCCCATCACCAATGGCAAGTCTCCACCAAAATGAATCAACATCCTGAGTGTATAGGAGATGGTCTGCTTGCAAGGAGAAAAGCGTATGGCAAGCACGTGGAATACCATGCGTAGTCTCAACAACACATCCGCATCTACTCCAGTCCCAGTCAAGCTCAGCTATTCTTCCAAGCTCTCTCTGAATTAGCTCCAAACAATATTGAGAACAAATACCGTTCAAGGCGCTATATGGTGGCGAATTAAATTCAATCCCATGAGTACGGCGCAATGCTTCCAAGGAGTTTCCTATCTCTTTCAATTGCCCTGAAACAAAAGCATCAACTTGCATAAACAGTGTGTCAATTGCCTCAGTTGGAGTAGCAATCCACGCTTTCAAAGCCGAATGAGAACTCTCGACTCTATTGTTGGTTGTGTTACCGAAGTGTCTTACTCGGTTAGTCCAACATTGCACAAACTTCTCCTTGTGCACAAGCCAAGTCCCGTGGATGTAGGTAGGAAAATCAATGGACATGGTATTCCCAATAGTACCCCACTCCTCCATCATGTTGGCTACATTTGTTTCATATTCAGCCTCGGTTTTAGATTTCATCACCCTAGCCCAACTTCCTCGTCCGAACCTAATTCTGATCTTGCTTTTCCCACCACACTTCCTTGCTACCCATGCCTCCACATCATGATTGATATGCCACGTGCAAAGTAGATGTGCAGATGTGGGAAAAACCTCCGAGATATATTTCGCACAAAGCCGGATCTCGATCGGTGACAATGGCATTTGGAGCCACACCGCCACCGAGGTTCTTGATCGTCTAACATCCCGGCGATAGCTCGAGCATCCTCATGTTGCAACAATGCCCATGCAACAAGAAAATTCTTGTTGGTTGGTGTCACTCCAACAATCTCCACCAAAGGATACAAGTACTTATTTGTCTTGTACGTTGCATCAATGTGGATCACGTGCGGATACGTACGCACTAAATTCACGGACGTCGGGTGTGCAATGAATGTATGTGTCACCCTACCCATCTCGTCCGACTGAAGCCAAAAAAGATACTTGCTTTCAACAGCCGGATGAAGAAACTATTGGGCTGCATTTCTGCCTTCTGATCTCTCCCTTGTCAATATATCTCTGCAATTGTAGATGTGCCTCATGTTAGGCTTTGAAGACGGAAATGCACCTTCAATGGCTTTCATGATGTTTCGTGGTTTCACATGGGATGAAGTTAGTTCTCCAACTAACTTCTTGGCGGCGGGACTGAGACCGTTGATTTGTCGATGGCCCTCCTGGTATAACATCATTGGGTGATTATGAAACCCATGTTCAACCCTAGTCTCGACTACCCAATACGCGTAGTCGTTTTTTGGGACTAGGAACAACCGAAATTCACAGCCACATGCTTTTCTCTTTGTTTTTCTTCTAATTGCCGAACTGAAATCACGAGGTTTCTTCTTCTTGCCACGATCACAATCCAAAAGTTGATACTTCTTATTGTGACTAGTGATCGTCAAGAAAAACCCAAGCTCAATGGCAATGTTTCTACACCACTCGGTAGCAGCATCACGCGTTTGAAATTCTGGGCTATTGTCGAAATACGGGTTATAATTAATCCGATCACCAACAGGCTCCTGAAAAAACAAATCATCGTTCATTACACGAAAAAATCACAATATTCACACATTAGTTTAACCAAATTAATCTTATTTCAATTTTTTAAAAACTATTTAGCACCTACTTGAATTTAATTTTCGGTTATTTCACCAAATACCCCTGACAAATAAATTTATTCACCAAATACCCCCACTTTTTTTCGAATTCACCATATACCCCTGACTTTTAAAAAAATTCACCAGATGCCCTTATTGACTAACGGAGTTAACTCCGTTAGTCATTAACCCTAATTAATCCTAAAAAATCCTAATTAACCCTAAAAAAACCCTAATTAAACCTAACTAAACCCTAAGTAAACCTAAAAATCCTAACTCTCTCTCCCTAACCCAACCCCACCCCCCCAACCCTAGAGCCACCGGCCCACCACCCAACCCCTGCCCCCCACCCCGCCCCCCCCCTCCCCCTCCCATGCGGCGCCTACGCGAGCCCCCCCCCCCTCCCCCTCCCCCACCCTAAGCACACCCCACACATACCCCCCTCCCCGGTAGCCCCCACCCTTGACCCCACCACCCCCACCCCCACAACTCCAACCCCACCAACCCCCTCCCCCCCCTCCCCCTCCCCCCTCCCTCTCTCGCGCCACCCCCCGCCCCACCACCCCCCACCATCCCCTCTCCCCGCAGCCCCCACGTAGGGTCCCCCGCCCCGCCCCGCACCTCGCCCTCCCCTGCAGCCCCCCACGCTCCCCCTCCCCTCCCCTTCGTATCCCGCAAGATGTGTTCATGCAAGTTCTTGACCCCATTAAAATTAAACCCCAAAAACGAAGAATTAATCTCGTAATATGTAAAGATTTAAACTTTAGATTAAAAGAAAAAACACCCACTTTGCACCATTAAATCTCATGCATACAAAAACCCAAAAACCCGGAAAAATATAATTAAAATTCAACATTTTATAGCATGTCAAAGTTAAAAAATAGAAGAATTGATGAAATTAATCTACTATACCGTCTAAATCGGAGTTATTCAAGTAGAGTCAAAGTTGAGCAATCATCTTCTCCCAAAATCAAGATTATATTTTTATGAGATTGGAGTAAATACGGGTCGTGATTTGAAGAACAACAACCGAAATAAAGATCCAATATAGTTTATGATGAACAAAAAAGATGAAATTTTGGAGAGAGAAATCAAAGATGAAAGAAGTAACAAGAAAGAGGGATGGGGAGCGATTTTGCGTGGGATTTGAAGGGGAGGGGGAGGGAGAGGGGGGCTGCGGGATACGAAGGGGAGGGGGGAGGGGAGTTTTGGCGGGCAGGGGACGGGGAAGGGGGGCCCTGCGTGGGGGCGTGGGGGGAGGGGGAGGGGGCTGGGGTTGGGGGGAGGCGGTGGGCTGGGGTATTTGGTGAATTTTGAAAAAAGTGGGGGTATTTGGTGAATAAATTTATTTGTCGGGGGTATTTGGTGAAAAAACCGTTTAATTTATAAAAGTTAAATATCAATAAAAAAAATATTAAAGTTTACGTAAAAAGGTACATGGATTCAATGTTTGGCCAGAACGTTGGATCCATGGATACAACGTTTGGCCAGAACGTTGAATCCATGGGGCTAACGTTTGGCCAGAACGTTAGACCTATGGAATCAACGTCCGGCCAGGACGTTGCTTCCATGGGCCCAACGTTCGCCAAACGTTGGATCCATGGAAGCAACGTCCTAGCCAGACGTTGATTCCATAGGTCCAACGTCCTGGCCAAACGTTGGGGATGTGTATACAGTTAAAAAAAATTACCTCTTCGCCTGAAGACGACATTCTTGCCGGTGGTGATGGCGTTGGGTGATGACGTTAGGTTGGAGGTTGCGATTGGTGGTTGGTGACTTTAGAGAGAATTGTAAATTGGTAAATTCGGATTTGAAATGAAGGTAACATTTCAAATGCTAAAGTAAAGTAAAATGGTAAAAAGGAGCTAAGGGCATAATGGTATATTCAGAGGGTAGTTGGGGCGATTTTAAGTAGTTTGGGGGCGACGAATAGGAGTTCAAATATCCTTGTTATTTGATGAACAACTAGATATTAGTTGCATAGCCCTTCCCAAAAAAAAAACAAAATATGCCACTAGACCGGGCAACGTTGACGTGAACATATTCAAAGCCTTTTTTGTGCAACACGCCACACGGAACCAAATCGTGAGGCCACGCTCCATCCTTCTTCCTCACTCGTCCCTCTTATTCTTGCGTCTTCCTTCGAATTAAATATTTGAGGTCCATTATCTTCTATTTTCTTTCTCCAACTATTCCAATTTTCTTCAATTTGATTTTGTTGTCTGCATCTTCAACCGAATCTCAATTTCAGCATAATCTTCAATCAAGCAATTCATCAATGGCCTTCGATGATCCGGAAGTCTATCTTTCTCTCTCTTCTCTTCCCTCTAATTCCTGTGTCTTCCTTCGTATTTCGCAAGTTAGATTTTCAAAAAATCACCAATTTAATTTTTTCTCTCTCCCTCACATTCTTCTTCTTCTTCTTATCCCTCTCTCCTATCTTCAACTTTTTCTTCTCTGCAATTATTCTACCTGTTAATTCCTTCATTAACTTCAACAAATTACTCCCAATGCTCAATTTCAACGGTTCCTCAATTTATTTATAAAGTGAAAGAGAGATAGAAAAGAGGAGAGAGAAAGTGGCTGAAAAATGGAAGACTGAAAGACTGACAGTAAAAAGGGAGAGAAAAAAAAATCAGCCTCTGCATAAATATGAGGTAACTCCTATTGAAGTATCAAGTAACTTCACCATAAATCTAAGGTAACTCCTAGTGCTCGTTTGGTTGACAGGAATTTATGTAGGCAATGAAAATTCCCATGATTTTCTCATTTGGGAAGTTGTTTGGTTGACAGAAAATTGAGAAAATGGGTGAAATGGAAATTCCTTAGGCAATTAAAATTCCCACAAAATATGGGAATTTAATTACTGTAGACACATAATCGTGTCTCCCCATTTAAGGATCCAATGATGAAACATACCGCGACATTAGTTGGCGCGACCCAACGGAAGAGCAATCTAAAGAACCATTCTAAAATGTGTTTCGAAATGATATTCTAAAGCCCAATTAATTGTTCATGATGATTAATTGTATTTCAAGCCCATAAAATGCTTTAAATCTATATTAAAGCCCAATCAAATATTTATTATTTTAATGGATATTTTTCATAAATATTTTATTATCTTTGATAAATAAATCAGATTTTTAATCTGTAAAATTCCATCTCCGGAATTTTAGGGATAAAAAAGTATCTTCGAAAGACGCGCAATGGAATATGCTCGAATATTCCAGAATATGCGCCAGACGCGGGGGCTGCTATCAGCGTGCAACGTGCGTCCAGCACATTGGCCATATCGCGTCAGGCGTGCCAATGAGCGCCTGACACGTAGATTTTGTGACTCACACAGAGTCCTGCGTCTGACGCAAGTTCTGTGTGAAACACAACTTTCTTTTCTATCTTTTTAAAACGCGTTTACACGTGCCTAAACCTGATTGGGCTGGCTGCGTTAGGCACACCAATGTGCGCCTGACGCGTGGCACTGCACCTGCCAAGTAGGCCTGCGCCTGGCGCAGGACGTGCGTGAGGCGCACGTGCCTTGTCTTCTATAAATACTCGTGATTTCATGCATTACGGACGACTTTTCAATATTATTATTTTACGCACACAAAATTCTCTCGAATACTCCGAAATACACTTCGAATACCTCAAATACTCAAATACTTTCAATACTTTCAATTAATTCTTAATCACTGCGTTCCTGGTTCCACGATTGCTCCGCCTAAAGATCGTTGCACTCCTCAATCTAAGCCGCATAGGTATAATACCCGAGGGTCCTTAAACAAATTATTTTTATATTGAAGTTATTAACAGTTTTCTTTCCTGATGTAGATCTTTAAGTAATAATCATTCTACTGTATATTCTAAAGCTTCTTCTTTCTTTTTATTTATTTTTCATATTATTATCATGCCTGCCTAATTGTTCTATGCATATTTTATGATTGTCCTGCTTATTGCTTTTATCACCCACATGTTATTTTTGCTAATCAAAGACCGAAATAATTGTTCCAACTAATTCAGATAATTTGGAGAACCTGTTAGGTTCCCTGTAAATTGATTGCCTAATAACTAATCACTAAATAATTAGTCTTTTGATGTGTTTCCTAAACCAATCTAGATTAATTATTTATGGTGCTTTAAAACGTTATATGATTATTCTTTGACATAAAATCTGCAATGAATCGATATTTCGTAGAGACCAGCAATAGGCAATATGGTTCCTTACTGTATTGTACCCTCACCCCCAAACTCAATATTTGCTTCACTTTGACCATCTATGGAGTCAAGACGGGGAAATCTACATTGGATAATTTGTCCCTATGTTTTTCCCATATCCAATTAGGTTTATGATTCTTCCTAAAAAGAATTGTTGGCGACTTCTTTCAATTTTTTTTTAATAAAACCTTTACAGTGGGGTAGTCAAATCTAACACGCTCTCACACCGCGTAGGCGAAATAAAAACACGCCTATTATTTGGCGACTCGGGAGGATTTTAAAAAAATTAATTATTTTAAATGAGTGGGTGAAACTTAAAAAATACGATTCATTCTTATTTTTATGCCTTTGAATAATATACTGTCTTGCATATGCATGGCTACTGTTCAGCCACCATAAGGACAATCTACCTTGCCTCATTAGCACATGTTCTATGTGTGAGGTCACCCCCGGGGGATTTGCGCTTTGTCCTTCCAAAAAGCTTCTTGAGTGATAGTGTTGGATCTTAGTCATAAGCAAATTTACCCAACCATGGCATTGTTCTCTTGTTCCTGACTTGAGACTGGAGTGCGTCTTACACGTGGCCACCTCTTTAAGGAGGGGTAAGAAGTGTGGGATTAATCTCTTAGTCATGGACCCTTTTCAGACTGAACCTAAACCTGACCAATAGTTTCAAACATAGAACTAGACTTTAGTTTGGAACTTTTGCATCCATGTTATATGACATTTGCCTGTGATTGCAATTCTTGCCTGCTATTATTCTGTCAAATTGTCATTATTATGCGTCGTTCATAAAACCGCGTCTAAACACAAGAAAAATTCATCAATCGGCCAATTCGTCGCCTAAATCCCCGAAAAACGTGTCGGGGAGTAGTGCGTCAAGCGCATTAAGTTGCGCCTCGCGCACCATTCCCGCGCCAGACGCACGGCTGTGCGCCGCTCGCAGCAATGCTGCGCGGCACGCAGTCTGTGCATCGCACACTTTTTTTTCACTTTAGCCGTCGTAATTGCCGATCCTATGTTCAGTTCTATGTTTGGCTATCTGCATCCGCGTAATACATGGTCTAATTAGAGGTCTCACCTAATCAAACGTTCAAAAAGGGTCTTTTCATGCAAGGTCGAGTCTGTCCTAACTAAAATGCATCTAAAGGGTCATGGTAGAGCTAGAGTTGTCATGCATGTCTACCTCTTCCCATTTCCTCCCTGCTGTTCAACAAGTCTTTCCTATCATTCTTACCCATCCATATTCAATCAATTTAAAAAAACTTACATCTTTTCAAAATCAATCCTACACCCATGTCTATTCTACCTTTTTCAAAAAGCATTTATTAAACACCATCATACCACGACATTTCAAAAAAAAATATTTTCAAAGTCAATCCATCATCTTTTCCTAACAAAAGATAAAACAAGGTGTTTCTTTCAAAAACGAATTTCGAAAATTCTAAGCCCAATCCAAACACCTTCATCGAATCTAATCCAATCAATCCGATTCACTTGCATTCATTCTAGGCCCATGTGCATTAGAGTTCATTTTGCATTCATATAGGGTCCATCTAATTCGAGTCCATGCATTCATTAGAGTCCATCCTAGGACCATATAAGTCTAGCTCATGTCAAATCTAGGTCTATTTGCATCTTTACGTGAACCCCATTTTATGTCAAGCCCAGTCCAAATCTAGTCTCACTCCATTCCATTCTAAGTCCAATCCAAGTATATTTCCACTGTCAAGCCCATATACATCTCCAAGTCTATATCAAACCTATATCTTAATCTAATCCAAACTTAGGTCCATTTAGGCCCAATTCATATCCTAGCTCTAGTTTGCATCTCCATGTAGGCCCTAGTCAAGTCCAATAGCCCAAATTCCTCTAAAGTCCAGCCTGCTTGCTCCCCCGTAAGTTCAAGGTCTAAGCATTCCTTATGTCTATAGGCATTGTTGTGTCTAGCCTGCTTGCTCACCAGTAAGTTCAAGGTCTAGCATTCCTTAAGTCCATAGGCAATTTTTGTGTCTAGTCTGCTTGCTCACCCGTAAGTTCAAGGTCTAGCATTCCTTAAGTCCATAGGCAATCTTTGAGTCTAGCCTACTTAGTTTAATGTAAGTTTCGAAGTCTAGTTGTCTAGCCTGCTTGCTCACCCGTAAGTTCAAAGTCTAGTTGCCTAGCCTGCTTACCTTAAGTTAAGAGTTTGGTCTCTGTTATTGTCCAGCCTTCCTTAATTTCTAGCCTACTTGCTCACCCGTAAGTTCAAAGTCTAGCATTTCATAAGTCCATAGGCAATTTTTGAGTCTAGGCCGCTTAGTCTAATGTAAGTTCCGAAGTCTAGTTGTCTAGCTTGCTTGCTCACCCGTAAGTTCAAAGTCTAGGTGCCTAGCCTGCTTGCCTTAAGTTAAGAGTCTAGTCTCCCTTATTGTCCAGCCTTCCTTAAAGTCTATTCTGCTTGCTCACCCGTAAGTTCAAAGTCTTGTCTCTCCTAAACTCAATCGTGGAGTCCAGTCTGCTTGCATGGTCCAGTCTAGTTCATGTCTGCATTTGCATATAGTTAGGCCCATGTCTCCATCATGGTCAAGTCTATACTAGTCCAAAACCCATAAACATTTCCATTTCAAAATCATTTTCTAATCATTTTCCATTTTCATTCCCCATTTCTCATTTCCACTTCTCATTTCTCATCTCCATTTCTCATTTCGAAAACAATATTTCTTAAAATTTACGAGGTCCATTCGATTTCTGTTCAGGACGGATCGTGAGGTTATAACTTGGAATCGTTCGAAAGAAGGCAACAAGGTCGACCTACTCCCAGACTAGTCAAGCGCATCCTCACTTTTTCAGACGAATCCTCTGACTCATCTAAAGCATCATCTGAAATGGGAGACGCTAATGAACAACTCAGTGCCATCATGTCTCAACTTTAACTGATGAACTCTCGTCTTGAGGAACAAGACAAAGAGATTAAGGCACTGAGGGAGAAGCTAACTGAAGAGGACGAGCAAGGCGACACTCCACCACCATTCAAAACAGACTCAGAGTTGAGATTCGAAAAACTCGAGCAATTGATCCAGTCAATTCCTGCGCTCGAGAGTCAGGCTCATGACCATGACATCATTGATCCTGAACTAAGGGAAAAACTCCCTAAAAAGGTAACCTTGGGTGGCCTCCCAAAATTCAAGGGGGTCAAAGACCCAGATGACCACTTGAGAGCATTTTCCATCTCTATGGCTCTCAAATAGCATGAGCAAGGACCTGTTTGCTTATGTCTTTCCTTTAACCTTGGATGCACATCCATCTAAGTGGTTCAGATCACTGAATAAGGCCAAGCTGAATGACTGGGACTACATCAGAGAAGAGTTCCACAAACAATATGTATACAATACTCAGCTTCCCATTGGCCTTCGTGAGTTGGAGTTAACCAAACAAAACTCCAACGAAGACTTCGTCACCTTCCTTAATAGATGGAGGGATAAAGTTGCACAAATGATTAACATGCCATCTCAAGAGGATCAAGTCCGCCTGGTGATCCGTAACCTGCAGCCTAAGTATGGGGATCATATTAAATTCCAACCCATAGAGTCTTTCACGAAGCTCTATAAGGTAGGCTTGCTGATTGAGGAAGAGGTACAAGCCAACAAGAATAAGGCTTCCAACAACAACAATAACTATTTCAAGAAGAGTAACAATAACCCTTCTAGTTCCAAAAGCAATGAGGTCAATGCCATAGCTACTGAAAAGAGAGGTTATCAAAAGCCTCAAAGAACATTCTCACCATTAGGTATGTCCTTAGAAGAAGCCTTCACTAGACTTCATGCAAAGGGAGCACTTCAACCTATTGGTCCTACTCCAGATCCTGCTCCCAAAAATAGATCACCTGTGGGATCCTAATGCTTACTGCAAGTACCACCAAGGGAATGGACACCCAACATCTGTGTGTTGGACCTTAAAGAATCACCTGCAGGATATGGTTGAAGACGGTAGATTGCCAATTCTGCCTGCATCAAAAGTCAGCAATAGCAGCAACCCCTTGGAAAGCACCTAAATAACGTCGGGACTTAGTCATTTAACGCTAGTTTTCTAGGTTGAGTCGGAGAGTCCCTCCCCTAGCTTCTTCATTTCCTTTCTTGTCGAGTCGATGGCATTTAGCTTTTTATTTCTAATAAGCCTTGTTCTATTTATTATTGATTAATAAAAGAATTTCATTTTCATTTTCATTGGCCTTCCTTCAATGATGAAACTTAAATAACCTAATGAACTTGACTAATAATAACAAAAAAAAATCTGGAAAAAAAAAAGAAGAATAAAAAAAGGAGGACATCCTTTGGATCAGGAGTTATTCCCCTCTCCCTTCCATTACCTTTCATAAGTCATCTTCATACAACCAAAAAAAAAACAAAATCCCTTCAACATCAAAGCTCCACAGATATCCTTCAAGCCTTCCAATACCCTAAACCAAACTTGTGTACAAGCCTCACTACAAAAAAAAAAATCAATGCCAGGAAAAATAAAATAGTGAAAAAATTCAAAGTGCAAAAAAAATGAAAAAAGCAAAAACGCACAGGACAAAAAGAAAAGATTCAAAAAGAAAGAGCCAAAGGCAAATAAAAGTCAAGTTAGGGGGCTTGCACACAAGTTCTACCCCTCATTCAAATCCCTTCGATTCATCAAACCTTTAATCCATATAACCCAAATTCATAATCCTTTCATCAATCCTAACTCCTTCTCCAGACTCCAAGGTATGTCCAAGCCCGCTAGGTTGAAAACCCGAAAGGGTGGCCTAGGCAAAAGTTAGGGCACAAAAAAAGAATAAAAAAAAATCAAATCCAGAACTACGAATGGTCTGATTCCGCAAGGATACGTAGGAATCCTCATCTCGAGGTCCGACCGCTTCAATAAAATAAAATTAGTCATGGTCTAATGATTTGATTTTCTAGAGTTTAGGACCATAATCTCTTTCTAGATCCCGACATAGACTCGAGTCTGAACCTAGCCTCGTCAAAGCCTTTTCCCACCTATATGCATTTGAGTCATAAATTTAAACCTTTTATTTTTCAATATCAGATCAACTACATTGCAATATCAGATCAAGTACATTTCAATCAAGGCTCATAATGCCTAATTCAAGGCAAGCTCACCCTAAGTGGGGGCTTCCTATGTGTGGTGGTTCCTCCAATTCAAATCAAACTCCCGAAAAGTTGTAATCCGCGGACCTCGTTTACGGACCCCAATGATTTACTAAAAACGATTTTCGAAAATTATTCTATCTATTTCTACTCATGTTATCATTCTACACATCTTTTAGCCTTGCAAAATCCTGACCATGCATTGCAGCTTTGCAAAACCCTGACCTTGCATTACATTTCATACATTCTAGTCTTGCATAACCCTGACCTTGCATGACGTGTCAACCCTTAGCTTTGCATAACCTAAATCCTTGTATAGTGTCTCATGCATCCTTAGAGAGTCTAAGTTTGCATTTTTGCATCATTATGTGCTTATCTGAGTTGTTTGCACCTATCTACTAACATCTTCTTCTGCAGGTAATCAGATTGCTTGTAGTTATTGTCCTGCATACTAACTTTGTTTTGCAGAGACCGACGGTTATAGATCAGTTCTAAACTGCAGAGCGTTTAGAATCGTTCCCCGTCCCGACACCGTATACTTTGACTATCGGTTTCCTGAACCTCAGTCAAAGTGGGGGCTTCTGTAGACACATAATCGTGTCTCCCCATTTAAGGATCCAATGATAAACATACCGCGGCATTAGTTGGTGCGACCCAACGGAAGAGCAATCTAAAGAACCATTCTAAAATGTGTTTCGAAATGATATTCTAAAGCCCAATTAATTATTCATGATTATTAATTGTATTTCAAGCCCATAAAATGTTTTAAATCCATTTTAAAAGCCCAATCAAATATTTATTATTTTAATGGATATTTTTCATAAATATTTTATTATCTTTGATAAATAAATCAGATTTTTAATCCGTAAAATTCCATCTCCGGTATTTTAGGCATAAAAAAGTATCTTCAAAAGACGCGCAATGGCATATGCTCAAATATTCTAGAATACGCACTGGACGAGGGGGCTGCGCTCAGCGCGCCACGTGCGTCCAGCACATTGGCCATATCGAGTCAGGCGTGCCAATGAGCGCCTGACGCGTAGATTTTGTGACTCACATAGAGTCCTGCGTCTAACGCAAGTTCTGTGTGAAACACAACTTTCTTTTCTATCTTCTTAAAACGCGTTTACACGTGCCTAAACCTGATTGGGCTGGCTGCGTCAGGCACACCAATGTGCGCCTGCCACATAGGCCTGCGCCTGGCGCAGGGCGTGCGTGAGGCGCACGTGCCTTGTCTTCAATAAATACTCGTGATTTCATGAATTACGGACGGCTTTTCAATATTATTATTTTACGCACACAAAATTTTCTCGAATACTCCGAAATACACTTCGAATACCTCAAACACTCAAATACTTTCAATACTTTCAATCAATTCTTAATCACTGCGTTCCTGGTTCCACGATTGCTCCGCCTAAAGATCGTTGCGCTCCTCAATCTAAGCCGCATAGGTATAATACCTGAGGGTCCTTAAACAAATTATTTTTATATTGAAGTTAGTAATAATTTTCTTTCCTCATGTAGATGTTTAAGTAATAATCGTTCTACTGTATATTCTAAACCTTCTTCTTTCTTTTTATTTATTTTTCATATTATTATCATGCCTGCCTGATTGTTCTATGTATATTATATGATTGTCCTGCTTATTGCTTGTATCACCCACATGTTATTTTTTCTAATCAAAGACCTAAATAATTGTTCCAACTAATTCAGATTAATTGGACAACCTGCTAGGTTCCCTGTAAATTGATTGCCTAATAACTGATCACTAAATAATTAGTCTTTTGATGTGTTTCCTGAACCAATCTAGATTAATTATTTTAGGGTGCTTTAAAACGTTATATGATTATTCTTTGACATAAAATCTGTAATGAATCGATATTTAGTAGAGGCCAACAATGGGCAATATGGTTCCTAACTGTATTGTACCCTCACCCCCGAACTCAATCTTTGGTTCACTTTGACCATCTATGGAGTCAAGACGGGGAAATCTACATTGGATAATTTGTCCCTATGTTTTCCCATATCCAATTAGGTTTATGATTCTTCTTAAAAATAATTATTGGCGACTTCTTTCAAAATAATTTTTAATAAAACCTTTACAGTGGGGTAGTCAAATCTAATACGTGCTCACACCGCGTAGGCGAAATAAAAACACGCCTACAATTACCCACTACCCCCTTGGTCAATCATAATTCCCACATGAATTGCAAATTCCTTAATGTCAACCAAAAAATTTAGGCCATTTCCTAGGAATTACATAAGGGAAGTAATTTCCTAGGAAATAAAACTTCTTACAAGAATTAAATTCCCATGTATACCAAATGAGCACCTAGTTTTATAAAAGTAACCCCTAGATTCTCTAAAGGTAACCTCTTATAATTACTAAGCGTAACCCCCACTTTCAGTAAAAGTAACCCCTTAGCATTACAAAAAGTAATCCCTAATTTCAGTAAAAGTAACCCTTAGTATTACAAAAGTAATCCCTTGTTTCAGTAAAAGTAAGCCATTAGCATTCGAAAAAGTAACCCCTAGTTTCACTAAAAGTAACACCTTAGCATTAGATAAAAAAGACCCCAAGATTCAATAAAAGTAACCCCTGTTACAAAAAGTAACCCCGCTGAAAACAGATTAATGCATGGGCTTCGTTATAGCGCCTAGATTGGGCCTTTTTATTAGCTGGCCACACCATTTGTTCAAGGTGTGGCCAACCTTATAAAATAGTTTGTGGAACAAATTTACCATAGTCACGATCAGATTTAGATTTATCACGAAGACTCAAAACCTAATTCAAAACCTGAAATAATCAAACCGAATCTAAATTCAAATTTTTTTGACATTGCAAAAATTTGCATAACAGAAAACAAACAAACAGACACTTAAGACCTACTAATACTAGCACCACTTGCTAGGTTTGGGGAATCCTTGACTTGATTGGGACACCTACATAGACATGCATGAAAACAAGAGCAAACCAAACTAACATATTTTTTTTCCTAATATGATAAGAGAGGTTCGATGAAGGTGGATCATTGCTTCTCCGCTTGGATCCTACGTGAGAGACGTCATATCTGCTTATCTTCTTCCTGAAACTTTTTCTGGAACTAGTGATGGGCATGACATAGACTCGTCCATTTAGTCGTCTTCTCTCCACATACGAGCGTTTTTCTTCTTTGCTCTTATCATGTTTCTTTTCTCTTCGTTTTTTGAGGGGATTGTCTGAACTGTTGATTGTATCTTGCATTGGAACATCTGCACTCGAAATTCATTAGAAGTTAACTAAAACTTGACCCAATAGTCAAAGTGACGGTAATCATTCTATAAAAAAAAGTTATTGTAGGAATTTTTTTTAAAAGTAGGAATCTATCTATTACTCCCTCCATTGCTATTTGTTCTTTTTATTTATAATCTTTTTGAGAGAAAAAAAGTCAAAGTAGGAAGAACGAATAGAAATTGAGGGAGTACATTATATTAAAACAAAAACCAAAAGGATACGTGTTACACTCTCATTAAAAAAATTTCTGCTGAAATATTTTGTGAAATATTTGGGGAAATAAAATATTCTATTAAAAAAAGTTATCTTCTTTTAATGGAAAACTTCGCTAATCTTCTCAAAATTAATATTTCGTCTATCTTTTGATCGTTGCAATGTTTTGACTTTCACGCTTGCCAATACATAACTTCAACCATAAATATCTCTAATTATATATTTTTGAAAATTATATAAAGTTAAAATATGTATATATACTATATATATATATATATATATATATATATATATATATATATATATATATATATATATATATATACATGTATATATATATATATACATGTATATATATATATATACATGTATATATATATATACATGTATATATATATATATACATGTATATATATATATATATATATACATACATATATATACATACATAACGCCTCTTTACATGAGAAATGAGAATGAATCTTCACTTTTTCATTAGAGTTACAGCACTTGTTCATTAGAGTTATAGCGTGTACATATACATATATATATATATTATTTTGTTGTTTAAAGTTATTTCATAGTCAATAGTTATCTCTTGTGTTGTAATTTTTGTTGTAATGGTTATTAATCTTTTAAGTTTTTCATTATTGTGTATTATTTTATTTGATAATTTTTCTATAGAGATAGAATCATTTTCAGCATTTATATCTATTATTGCTTTTAGATTTTCTCCTCCAATTTGTATCATAACATAACATTCTTGAGACCTTATTTAAATAAGTTGATTATTATCTTTTTGTTCCCTAGATTTAGAAAAACTAATTCGTCTTTTTACTATATTTAGTTCTCCATAATCCGGTTTAGAATATAGTTTTATTCCTTTATCTATTGGTAAAAGAAGTTTCATGAAAGGAGTATCTATAGTTATCGGTCCTAATTTATTTTTAGTATAAACTTGGTGTTGATTGGTTAATATGTAAGCATTTTTACATTGTACTTGTCATTACTTTTGATCCGTTTAGCATTCTAATTCCATCTAATTTCCAATATAAAACTAATGCTTTTACTATATTCATATCAGTTAAGCTTATTGAATAATTTGGTTTAATAATAAATCTTACTTTTTGATTAATGAGATTTCCCTTCAACTCAGCTATTATTGCCTTTTCTATAGGTTCTTTAATCCTATCATCTGCTAATTTCAATTCTAATGGAGTATATATTCCTTCTTTAAAACATGCTTTTATAATCAAGTCCAATTTAAGACAAGAATAATAAATGAGTAATTTAATCTATATTCTTAGGTATAGTAAACCAAGTTAGAGAATTTGTTCCGAAATTATCACAATTCACTGAACCACTTACTACAAAATTGAAAAAAGATTATGATTTTAGGTGGACATACACCGATACAAAAAATTTAGAAAAAATTAAGGAATTAGTTAGAAAATTACCAAAATTAAGTTTTCCCGATGAAGATAAAAAATTTATATGGATAGTAGAAACTGATGCAAGTGAAACTAATAATGGTTTTGGAGCAGTATTAAAATATAGCTATGATAATGACAAAACAGAATATGTATGCATATATCACTCAGGAACGTTTAAAGCCAATGAAACTAATTGGGATATAAATAAAAAAGAATTGAAAGCAGTAAAATTTGGAATTAAAAAGTTTGAACCCTATATTGTTTATAAAAAAATTATACTACGAACAAACAATAAAACTGTAAAGAGTTGGCTAACCCAGAAGTTACATGATTCTATTACAAGGAAGGAAATAAATAGAATTATAGTTGATATAATGCAATATGAGTTTTCTGTTGAGTTATTGAAAACAAATAAAAATTATTATGCAAATTATCTCTCCAGAATTAGTTCAACAATTGATTCGCGAGAATCAAGAGCAAAAGATACAGATAAAAAAGCTAATGGAAGAATTAGCTCTTATGAAAAGAGAAGCTTCCAATCCAGCTAAGGAGCAAACATATATTGGGTGTAGCCAAAATTATAAAAGCAGAGCTATTACTAAGAAAATTAATACTCCCTTAAACAAAAGAAATATGTCCCTACAGAGTTCTTTTCCAAGCCAAGTTGTTAACCCCAAACCAATTATTAATGAGATTGATTTTCCTAATCTCGTACCAGATACAACCTCATTCAAAGAAAAATTAACCCTTGGAACTAAACAAACTACGAACCCTTTCGTTCGACAATATATTACTAATTTACTTATACTTGCTAATAAGCTAAATATAACCCCTGAGATTACCATTAAAGATAACCAAGCAGAAATAGAAAGAGGTTATGTCACTAATCCTCTGAAAATGATAAATGAACAAATTGCATTGCCTAGATGTAATGCAAACTTAGTCAAAGCAGCATATGATTATGGACTTCTCAATTCAGTTTACACAATGAATGGAGAAGAGCTATCTTCAATTCCCAGCTTATACAAAGCAGCAAAAAATTATTTACCATTTACAAAATCTCCAATGATTTTCGTAAGATGTTACACAGCCACAGGCGAAGTTACTTTTCAAGAAATAAAGCAATGCATAAGAGTTATTAAAATGGGATGTAAAACTAATTATATTATCTCTGAAAAAATAATAGCTTAGCCTGAGTTAAATCTTAATGATGTACTAGATATTCTCAAGGAAAAGAGAGCAGTCAAGATTAAGACAATATATGAAGCTCTGTGTAATATAGTTAAAACTCCTGTATGGATAAATTATAAGGAGTTAAATACATTAATTATATCACAAAGTAGAGCATATGGCCATGAAGCAATTGAAACTATAAAATCTTGGATATGGAGTCTGCTTCATCTAGACCAAGAACCTGTTACAAGATATATTCCCAGGAATTTTATGACGAATAATTGAACAACCAGAATAATGAATAAATATGAACAAGTTATTGATGAAGAAATCATAAGATATCATGATGGTCCATTTAAAATATATAAAACAAATCATAATAGATAATTTGCGTAAATTATGGAAGGCAAGATTATATTTAATAAAAGACAGAAAAGAAATGATATTAGAAAATGAATTTGACAGAGAAAGAAGACTAGCTAAAGAAAGTGACTTAGTGCAAATAACAAACATAGAAAGCAACTATCAAGAAAATAAAACAATAAACGACATATATACAAAGTTAGATAAATTAGAAAGAAAATACGATGAAAGAATAAGAAAAATAGAAGAATCAATAAAAATAATACATAATAATACTAAACAAATATTAGATAAAGTTTACAGAGTAGAAAATAATTTTAATAATGAGATACAAAATTTTCAAATAGAATATAATAATAGATTTGATAAAATAGAAGCACAACTTATACTAAATATCAAAGAAAAGGTCAAGTATCGGAAATTCATGAATCGGATGAAGAAACAATATTGACCAATACATTAGAAACCATAAATACTGAAATAGAAAGACTTGAAGTAAATAATATAGATGAAAACAATGAAGATTTTAATTCAAATCAATCTAGTCAAGAATTTAGGTACTCAAAATACTCAGAATCTGATTTTATTACAGAAAAAGATAAAGAGCTTAATGTACTCACTGAAGATGATGATTACTTTTATATGATGACAAGTAGAAACTATAAACCTATATTCTGAAAGAGAAATTATAATCATGACAATGGAATTAATGTATATATATGGAAGTATCAAAGTAAAATAGAAGATAACTATATGCCAAAAGATATTCAAACAAGAGAAACCTTAAATTTAGATTGTTCGAAAATGTAGATTTAGATATACAAAATTGGGTAGCTAAAATAAATGCAAAATTAATAGAAGCCAAAATACCGGTTAATGTGGCATCTAATTATATTGAAGGAACTATTACGGGAATAGTTAAAATTTGGTTAACTCATATAGGAACAATAGATAAAACAGAAATACGAAGTACTAAGATAGAAGGACATGAAATGACGAAATCAACACAAATGTTGAAAAAAATATGAAATTGCTATTAGAAGAGAATTTGGAAATATAAATGCAGATTTAAAACATATAGAAGCTAAAAAAGAATATAGTAAATCTCAATTATACAATATGGAAATATGTTCCATGTGTCTAGAAGATTTAAAAAGATACAATTGTGCTTTTCAACCGAATTATTATGAATTAGGAACCGAAACAACCGATCAACTAGCTATATTTCGAAAATCATACTTCGAAAAATTACCAATTCCTATAAATACTATGGTACAAGAAGCATATTCTAAAGACCCTAAATCAAGAACCTTAGGAGAACAAATATCTTTCTTACAAACCTGGTATAGAAATTATTGTATAGAAATTAATAACCAAAAAACATTTAGAAAACAAGCTAAAATAAGTGATTCTTGTGAAAAATATGAAATACCAAAATTTGGTTGCCTTAGATTAAATAAAAGACATAGAACTAAAAGACCAAAACTAAGACAAAGAAAGTATAAAAGGTTTAAACCATATGGAAAATATAGACATAAGAATAAATCAAATAGAAATAATTTTGGAAAAAGAAAAATTTATAAGTATATTAAAAACCCAAAAAAGTGTAGATGCTACAATTGTGGACAAATAGGTCATATAGCAAGAGAATGTAAAACAAAGGTAAATAAAAACACTATAGCCATTCTTCTCTCGATTTCGATGTTCTAAATTTGTAATATCTGCTTCTGAAATTTTCATTAGTATTTTTAAGTTATCTCTTTTTATAGCTTTTATAATTTGAGATTTAATTGTCATATATATAACGAATTTTGTAAATGTTTAAGTTCTATTTTTCTTTTTAAGAGTTTACGTATCTTAATTTGGTTTCTTTTTATTAATTTAATTAAAGCATCTTTGGTTTCAATATCCTTTCTTTTATATGCTTCATAAAGATAATCATCAAAATCTTTTATTTTATTTTGTACATTCATAATTTTAACATCTAAAGTAAACTCTCTTATTTCTATATCTCTTTTAACATTTCTAATTTGCGTTTTCATATTTTAAAGATTCTCTTCGAACTATTGTTGAACTCAATCCCTTCATTTATAATAAACATCAATCGTGAATAATAGTTCTATCAACCTTCATATAAGTATTACTAATCCGCTCTTCAACCCTTAAGCATTAAAACATAATTAAATAAGATCACACTTATTAACCTCACCACTTAGGTTTTACGCATCATGTCCACATCAGCCTTCTCATCTTCAACGACTTTAAAGGACTACTACTACCAATTGTCTTTTGGTTAAAAGCATGATTTTAATTAATCGAGGAGAGCATATTTAAAATAGTACACATCCTATATGAAGTTATAGAATTATTATTACAGATCTCAGTTTTATTATAAACTAGAGGATTGAATTTATACTTAGTTCATAAGATAGAAATTTACCTTAGCTTCTTCCATAAGTAATAAGTATTATCTTGATGATTGAATGCCTTAACTCTTGATTTTTGATTCTTAGCTCTGATGCCAACTTTGGTGCGTGGATTTGAAGAGATTTTTAACAGAGAAAATAAAGTTTTAGAGAGAGAAAGATATGGCAAGCTGCCTTGATGTCTTTGCTTCATCAAGGTCTATATTATTTATAGACAAAGATTATACATAGATCGTACAATTTTTTCATACTATTGCATTAATGTTTCTAACTTTCCAGCTGTTAACTTATCGTCCAACTTTTACGTAACGCGTTACATATGTTAGACTTATTTATTATAAAAGCTTATCTCATACTATTTTACTTTACTATTTACTTTACAGATGTTATTCTTATCTCTAACTATCTCATGGCTAATTCTTCATTCTGATATGGCTTCTTGCTGGCTTCCTGAAGATCCCGCCTTATCTTCACTATCCATATCTTCTATTATAGGAACAGTAATTTGGCGGCTTCCGCATATTTGACATGTGTGATTATTCTCTTGTTGCATCCAACTACAATATTTCTTCAAGGAATCTGACATCATAAAATTCCTTGGAATATATCTTGTAACAGGTTTTTGGTCCGGATGAAGCGGACTCCATATCCACGATTTTATAGTTTCAATTGCTTCATGGCCATATGCTCTACTTTGCGATATAATTAATGTATTTAACTCCTTATGATTTATCCATACAGTAGTTTTAACTATATTACACAGAGCTTCATATCTTGTCTTAATCTTGACTCGCTCTTTTCCTTGAGAATATCCGGTACATCATTAAGATTTAACTCAGCCGAGCTATTATTTTTTCAGGGATAATATAATTAGTTGTACATTCCATTTTAATAACTCTTATGCATTGATTTATTTCTTGAAAAGTAACTTCGCCTGTGGCTGTGTAACATCTTATGAAAATCATAGGAGATTGTGTAAGTTGTAAATAATTTTTTGCTGCTTTGTATAAGTTGGGAATTGAAGATAACTCTTCTCCATTCATTGTGTAAACCGAATTGAGAAGTCCATAATCATATCTTTGCTTTGACTAAGTTTGCATTACATCCAGGCAATGCAATTAGTTCATTTATCTTTTCGGAGGATTAGTGACATAACCTCTTTCCATTTCGCTTGGTTATCTTTAATGGTAACCTCAGGGGTTGTATTTAGCTTATTAGCAATTATTAGGAAATTAGTAATATATTGTCGAACCAAAGGGTTCATAGTTTGTTTAGTTCCAAGGGTTAATTTTTCATTGAATGAGGTTGTATCTCGGTACGAGATTAGGAAAATCAATCTCATTAATAATTGGTTTGGGGTTAACAACTTGGAAAATAACTCGTAGGGACATATTTATTTTGTTTAAGGGAGTATTAATTTTCTTAGTGATAGCTCTACTTTTATAATTTTGGCTACAGTCAATATCTGTTTGCTCCTTAGCTGGATTGGAAGCTTCTCTCTTCATAAGAGCTAATTCTTCCATTAGCGTTTTTATCTGTATCTTTTGCTCCTGATTCTCGCGAATCAATTGTTGAACTAGCTCTGGTGAGATAATCTGCTTAACAATTTTCATTTGTTTTCAATAACTCAACAGAAAACTATAAACTCTATCTAATATTTATTTAGTATTATTATGTATTATTTTTATAGATTCTTCATATAAGATATTACATCTCAACATAAAGATCAAAGAGCTATTTTTGATTTACAAAAATTTAATAAATTAAAGTATGAAGGATTTACTTTATCACCAAATAAGATTTTTGAGAGAGATTTCATAACAAAAATATTTAGAATATATAAGAAAGAATATTTAGTAATAGGCGATAGAGAACACGTTATAGATATAACACAAGTACAAGGAAATACTAAAGTTCCTTTAATAACAAACGAAGTACTAAATGAAGAAATAACAAAATTCAATAGATCATTAAGAAATAAACCAATTACATTTAGATTTGTAGAATTAGCAACTACGATAAATAAAAATAAAAGCATGTTTTAAAGAAGGAATAGATACTCCATTAGAATTAGAATTAGCGGATTATAGGATTAAAGAACCTATAGAAAAGACAATAATAGCCGAGTTAAAGGGAAATCTCATTTATCAAAAAGTAAGATTTATTATTAAACCAAATTATTCAATAAGCTTAATCGATATGAATATAGAAAAAGCATTAGTTTTATATTGGAAATTAGATGGAATTAGAATGCTAAACGGATCAAAAGTAATGACAAGTACAATGTAAAAATGCTTACATATTAACCAATCAACACCAAGTTTATACTAAAAATAAATTAGGACCGATAACTATAGATACTCCTTTCATGGAACTTCTTTTACCAATAGATAAAGGATTAAAACTATATTCTAAACCGAATTATGGAGAACTAGATATAGTAAAAAGACGAATTAGTTTTTCTAAATCTAGGACAAAAAGATAATAATCAACTTATTCAAATAAGGTCTCAAGAATGTTATGTTATCATACAAATTGGAGGAGAAAATCTAAAAGCAATAATAGATATAAATGCTGAAAATAATTCTATCTCTATAGAAAATTATCAAATAAAATAATACACAATAATGAAAAACTTAAAAGATTAATAACCATTACAACAAAAATTGCAACACAAGAGATAAATATTGACTATGAAATAACTTTAAACAACAAAATAATATTAGGTAGAAATTTTTTAAACAAAGTTAAACCTTGGAAAATAGAATTAGAACATTTTGAGTTTACTTATAATCAAGTCCAATTTAAGACAAGAATAATAAATGAGTAATTTAATCAATATTCTCATAAAAATAATCTTTGAAGGATATAAAAGTAGATACTATACACCAATGGTAGATACAGAGCAAGCAACTACAATTATGAAAGAAAATTGTTTACCATAATGGAAAAAGTTAGATACACCGTTTAGAATAAATGGATTTAATAATAATAGTAGTAGAATTACTCTTTATCAAACTAACGTACAATTACAAATTTGGAACAAAATAATAATTATACCTAGGGTATATTGCTTTGAATTAATTGGAAAAGATATAATATTAGGAACTAATTTTCTTAACCAATATAAACCATTTAGTATAGATAAAGATTTTCTTACATTATTTACCCCATGTAAACATAAGTTAAAAGCTAAAATAGTAAAAAATAGAGAACGAATATTTCAAGAATGGGAACAATGTAAAAAGGGAGAAGAAGAAAAATCGGTTCAAAGAATGACGACGAATAAGGAACATATCAATTTTGCTTTAATAGAAATTGGAATATTACATTTGGATAAAATTACTCCTTTTAAAATTAAATTAGAAGAACTATGTGATGAAAATACTTCAAGCAAATTGGCATAAACATAAAACCGAGGTACAAATAACATTAAAAGGTCAAAATAGTATTATATCTCAAAAGCCTTTCAATAACAAAATTCAATAGATCATTAAGAAATAAACCAATTACATTTAGATTTGTAGAATTAATATTTATAGAAATAATAATAAAAGCATGTTTTAAAGAAGGAATAGATACTTCATTAGAATTAGAATTAGCAGATGATAGGATTAAAGAACCTACAGAAAAGGCAATAATAGCTGAGTAAGATTTATTATTAAACCAAATTATTCAATAAGCTTAACTGATATGAATATAGAAAAAACATTAGTTTTATATTGGAAATTAGATGGAATTAGAATGCTAAACGGATCAAAAGTAATGATAGTACAATGTAAAAATGCTTACATATTAACCAATCAACACCAAGTTTATACTAAAAATAAATTAGGACCGATAACTATAGATACTCCTTTTATGGAACTTCTTTTACCAATAGATAAAGGATTAAAACTATATTCTAAACCGAATTATGGAGAACTAGATATAGTAAAAAGACGAATTGGTTTTTCTAAATCTAGGGAACAAAAAGATAATAATCAACTTATTCAAATAAGGTCTCAAGAATGTTATGTTATGATAAAAATTGGAGGAGAAAATCTAAAAGCAATAATAGATATAAATGCTGAAAATAATTCTATTTCTATAGAAAAATTATCAAATAAAATAATACACAATAATGAAAAACTTAAAAGATTAATAACCATTACAACAAAAATTGCAACACAAGAGATAAATATTGACTATGAAATAACCTTAAACAACAAAATAATATTAGGTAGAAAAATTCTAAACAAAGTTAAACCTTGGAAAATAGAATTAGAACATTTTGAGTTTACTTATAATCGAGTCCAATTTAAGACAAGAATAATAAATGAGTAATTTAATCTATATTCTCATAAACATAATCTTTGAAGGATACAAAAGTAGATACTATGCACCAATGGTAGATACGGGAGCAACAACTACAATTATGATAGAAAATTGTTTACCGGAATGAAAAAAGTTAGATACACCGTTTAGAATAAGTGGATTTAATAATAATAGTAGTAGAATTACTCTTTATCAAACTAACGTACAAATATAAATTTGGACCATGCTATTAATTATACCTAGGGTATATTGCTTTGAATTAATAGGAAAAGATATAATATTAGGAACTAATTTTCTTAACCAATATAAACCATTTAGTATAGATAACGATTTTCTTACATTATTTACCCCATGTAAACATAAGTTAAAAGCTAAAATAGTAAAAAAAATAGAGAACGAATATTTCAAGAATAGGAACAATGTAAAAAGGGAGAAGAAGAAAAATTAGTTCAAAGAATGACGACGAAGAAGGAACATATCAATTTTGCAATAATAGAAATTGGAATATTACATTGGGATAAAATTACTCCTTTTAAAATTAAATTAGAAGAACTATGTGATGAAAATCCTTTAGCAAATTGGCATAAACATAAAACCGAGGTACAAATAACATTAAAAGATCAAAATAATATTATATCTCAAAATCCTTTTAATAATACCCAAAGAGATGAAAAAGAAGTTAAAATGCATATAACGAGAATTATTAGCGGGAAAATTAATCGGGCCAAGTAATTCCAAACATAGTTGTAGTGCATTTATAGTAAATAATCATTCGGAACAAAAAAGAGGAAAAACAAGAATGGTTATTGATTATAGAATTTTAAATGAAAAAACAATTACATATAATTATCCAATACCGGATTAAATACTCAAAATGAGACAAATACAAGGATATATTTTTTTAAAAAATTTAATTGCAAAAGTGGTTTTCATCAATTAAAATTAATCGAAGAATCTAAACAGGTAATCGCATTCAAAGTACCGAATGGATTTTATGAATGGAATGTGTTACCATTTGGATATATAAATGCCCCTGGAAGATTCCAAGCATTTATGGATAAATATTTAAATCAATTACCAAATTGTGTAGTATATATTGATGATATACTAATATATTCTAAAACACAGGAAGAGCATTATAAATTATTAGAGCAATTTATAAAAATAATAAAAAATAGTGGAATAGTCTTAAGTAAAAAGAAAATGGAAATATTCAAAATACAAATTGAGTTTTTAGGATTTGAAATAGATAAAGCCGGAGTAAAAATGCAAGATCATATAGCACAAAAAATTATAGAATTTCAAAAAGAAATTAATGCTAAGAAAGAATTGCAAAGATTCTTTGGTATAGTAAACCATGTTAGAGAATTTGTTCCGAAATTATCACAATTCACTCGAACCACGTTCAAAAAAATTGAAAAAAGATTATGATTTTAGGTGGACGGATACCAATACAAAATTTTAGAAAAAATTAAGAAAAAAGTTAGAAAATTACCAAAATTAAGTTTTCTCCGATGAAGATAAAAAATTTACATGAATAGTAGAAACCGATGCAAGTGAAACTAATAATGGTTATGGAGCTGTATTAAAATATAGGTATGATAATGACAAAAAGAATATGCATGCGAGATATCACTCGAGAACGTTTAAAGCCAAAAAAACTAATTGGGATACAAATAAAAAGAATTGAAAGCAAAGTAAAATATGGAATTAAAAAGTTTGAACCCTATATTGTTTATAAAAAATTTATACTACGAACAAACAATAAAACCGTAAAGAGTTGGCTAACCTAGAAGTTACGGGATTCTATTACAAGGAAGGAAATAAATAGAATTATAGCTGATATAATGCAATATGAGTATTCTGTTGAGTTATTGAAAACAAATGAAAATTGTTATGCAGATTATCTCTCCAGAGTAAGTTCAACAATTGATTCGCGAGAATCAAGAGAAAAAGATACTAATAAAAAAGCTAATGGAAGAATTAGCTCTTATGAAATGAGAAGCTTCCAATCCAACTAAGGAGCAAATGTATATTGGTCGTAGCCAAAATTATAAAAGCAGAGCTATTACTAAGAAAATTAATACTCCCTTAAACAAAAGAAATATGTCCCTACAGAGTTATTTTCCAAGCCAAGTTGTTAACCCCAAACCAATTATTAATGAGATTGATTTTCCTAATCTCGTACCAGATACAACCTCATTCAAAGAAAAATTAACCCTTGGAACTAAACAAACTATGAACCCTTTGGTTCGACAATATATTACTAATTTCCTAATAATTGCTAATAAGCTAAATACAACCCCCTGAGGTTACCATTAAAGATAACCAAGCGTAAATAGAAAGAGGTTATGTCACTAATCCTCTGAAAAAGATAAATGAACTAATTGCATTGCCTGGATGTAATGCAAACTTAGTCAAAGCAGCATATGATTATGGACTTCTCAATTCAGTTTACACAATGAATGGAGAAGAGCTATCTTGAATTCCCAGCTTATACAAAGCAGCAAAAAATTATTTACAACTTACAAAATCTCCAATGATTTTCGTAAGATGTTACACAGCCACAGGCGAAGTTACTTTTCAGGAAATAAAGCAATGCATGAGAGTTATTAAAATGGGATGTACAACTAATTATATTATCCCTGAAAAAATAATAGCTCAGCCTGAGTTAAGTCTTAATGATGTACCAGATGTTCTCAAGGAAAAGAGAGCATCAAGATTAAGACAATATATGAAGCTCGTATAAGATAGTTAAAACTCCTGTATGAATAAATCATAAGGAGTTAAATACATTAATTATATCGCAAAGTAGAGCATATGGCCATGAAGCAATTGAAACTATAAAATTGTGGATATGGAGTCTGTTTCATTCAGACCAAGAACCTGTTACAAGATATATTCGAAGGAATTTTATGACGTCATATACCTTGAAGAAATATTGTAGTTGGATGCAACAAGAGAATAATCACACATGTCAAATATGCGGAAGCCCCCAAATTATTGTTCCTATAATAGAAGATATGGATAGTGAAGATAAGGTGGAATCTTCAGGAAGCCAGCAAGAAGCCATATCATAATGAAGAATTAGCCACGAGATAGTTAGAGATAAGAATAACATCTGTAAAGTAAATAGTAAAGTAAAATAGTATGAGATAAGCTTTTATAATAAATAAGTCTAACGGATGTAACGCGTTCCGTAAAAGTTAGACGATAAGGTAACATTGGAAAGTTAGAAATAGTAATGCAATAGTATGAAAAAATTGTACGATCTATGTATAATCTTTGCCTATAAATAATATAGACCTTGATGAAGCAAAGACATCAAGGCAGCTTGCCATATCTTTCTCTCTCTAAAACTTTATTTTCTCTCGTAAAAACTCTCTTTAAATCCACGCACCAAAGTTGGTATCAGAGCCAAGAATCAAAAGTCAAGAGTTAAGGCATTCAATCATCAACTTTTTACTTATGGAAGAAGCTAAGGTAAATTTCTATCTTATGAACTAAGTATAAATTCAATCCTCTAATTTATAATAAAACTGAGATCTGTAATAATAATTCAATAACTTCATATAGGATGTGTACTATCTTAAATATGCTCTCCTCGATTAAGTAAAATCATGTTTTTAACCAAAAGACAATTGGTAGTAGTAGTCCTTTAAAGTCGTTGAAGATGAGAAGGCTGTTGTGGACATGATACGTAAAACCTAAGTGGTGAGGTTAATAAGTGTGATCTTATTTAATTATGTTTTAATGCTTAAGGGTTGAAGAGCGGATTAGTAATATTTATATGAAGGTTGATAGAACTATTATTCACCGATTGATGTTTATTATAAATGAAGGGATTGAGTTCAACAATAGTTCGAAGAGAATCTTTAAAATATGCAAACGCAAATTAGAAATGTTAAAAGAGATATATAAATTAGAGAATTTACTTTAGATGTTAAAATTATGAATATACAAAATAAAATAAAAGATTTTGATAATTATCTTTATGAAGCATATAAAAGAAAGGATATTGAAACCAAAGATGCTTTAATTAAATTAATAAAAAGAAACCAAATTAAGATACGTAAACTCTTAGAAAGAAAAATAGAACTTAAACATTTACAAAATTCGTTATATATATGACAATTAAATCTCAAATTATAAAAGCTATAAAAAGAGCTAACTTAAAAATACTAGTGAAATTTTAGAAGCAGATATTACAAATTTAGAACATCGAAATCGGAGAAGAATGGCTAGAATAAACAAATAAAGGATAAAAGAAAAAGCAAAATTAAGTGATGCAAATGAAAATGATGTAGAAGAAAAACTTAAGAACTTAGATGATCAAATAGAAATATTAAATATGCAAATAAATGAACAGGAAGATATAGCTAATAAAGCACCACAAGATTATAATGAATACAAGATAAATAGATCTATCTTATATATATGAGTGAACTAGAGCTAGAAGGTAATCTAGTAACTAATCTAAAAAACGTTTTATTAATTATACAACTATTAAAGGATAGCAAGATTGAGTATAGTAAGATTGAGGCTAGTAATACCAAAATACCGTTAGAATTAGAAGAACAAGGTTACTAAATTCTAGATACAAAAATAAATAAAGAATACTCTTAGTTATTTCCGAGAATTACTCTTAAGAAAAAGAATAGAAGTTGAATATAAAAGAATAATTGAACAACCGGAATAATGAATAAAAATGAACAAGTTATTGATGAAGAAATCATAAGATAAAATCATGATGGTCCATTTAAAATATATAAAACAAATCATAATAGATAATTTGCGGAAATTATGGAAGGCAAATTATATTTGATAAAAGACATATTAGAAATGATACTAGAAAATAAATTTCGAGAGAAAGAAGACTAGCTAAAGAAAGTGACTTAGTGCAAATAACAAACATAGAAAGCAACTATCAAGAAAACAAAATAATAAACGACATATATAAAAAGTTAGATAAATTAGAAAGAAAATACGATGAAAGAATAAAAAAAAATAGAAGAATCTACAAAAATAATACATAATAATACTAAACAAATATTAGATAAAGTTTACAGAGTAGAAAATAATTTTAATAATGAGATACAAAATTTTCAAATAGAATTTAATAATAGATTTGATAAAATAGAAGAACAACTTATACTAAATATAAAAGAAAAGGTCGAAGTATCGAAATTCATGAATCGGATGAAGAAACAATAATGAACAATACATTAGAAACCATAAATACTGAAATAGAAAGACTTGGAGTAAATAATATAGATGAAAACAATGAAGATTTTAATTCGAGATCAATCTAGTCAAGAATTTAGGTACTAAAAATACTCGAGAATCCGATTTTATTACGTAAAAGATAAAGAGCTTAATATACTCACTTGAAGATGATGATTACTTTTATATGAAGACAAGTAGAAACTATAAACCTATATTCGTAAAGAGAAATTATACTCATGACAATGGAATTAATGAATATATATGGAAGTATCAAAGTAAATTAGAAGATAGTATATGCCAAAAGATATTCAAACAGAGAAACCTTAAATTTAGATTGTTCGGAAAATGTAGATTTAGATATAC